>PVIU01002771.1:0-162249 GCA_004026605.1 Ondatra zibethicus | reverse complement strand
TTACACCTGTAAGAATGGCCAAGATCAAAAACACTGATGACAACTTATGCTGGAGAGGTTGTGGGGAAAAGGGAACACTTCTGCATTGCTGGTGGGAATGCAAGCTGGTACAACCCCTATGGATGTCAGTGTGGCGATTTCTCAGAAAATTAGGAAACAACCTTCCTCAAGACCCAGTAATAGCACTTTTGGGTATATATCCAAAAGATGCTCTCGTGCCACAAGGACATATGCTCAAATATGTTCATAGCAGCTTTATTTGTCATAGCCAGAAACTGGAAACAACGTAAATGCCCCTCGATCGAAGAATGGATAAAAAAAAATGTGGTACATTTACACAATGGAGTACTACATAGCAGAAAAAAATAACATCAGCCTAAATTTTGCAGGAAAATGGATGGAACTAGAAAGCATTATTTTGAGTGAGGTAACCCAGACACAGAAAGACAATTATCACATGTACTCACTCATAGGTGGTTTTTGAACATAAGGCAAAGAAAACCATCTTACAAACCACAATCCCAGAGAATTTAGACAACAATACGGACACTAAGAGAGACCTACATAGATATAATCTATGTGGGAAGTAGAAAGTATAAAAAGACAAGATCTCCTGAATAAATTGGGAGCATGGGGACCTTGGGGGAGGGTTGAGGGAGGGAGGGGAGTGACAGGGAGGGGAGCAGAGAAAAATAAAAAAAAATTAAAAAGAAAAAAGAAAATTACTGCTTTCAAATATATAAATCTACCACTCCATGTTACTGTATATATTTTATACACATTCATAGCTAATTAAAAGTAAAAACATTTTTCAGACAATTTCAGTTCAAATTGTAACAACTGTTAACAATAATACTAAGTATTATCTACAAGAGAATAGGACATGGGTCTCTCCATATGCATTTGATGGGATCATAAACCAGCCGGGCTTTTTATTAAAGCAATATAGCAATATCCACCGCAATTTTAAGTTTCTATATAAGCAATTATATTTCTGGAGTATCTTCAGAAAGAGTAATACAAGTGTTCTCATAGATCTAACCATAGAATTTTATGAAATTAGAAATAACACATATATCAGTAGGAAAATAATTTCATAAAGTACATACATACTCAGTGCATGGGATATAATTACTTGATTTGAAAGGATGTCCACATGTCCTCTGCAGAAAATACAGGTGACAATATATGTCATGGTTTTCTGCTTATATAACTAATAAAGAGAATCTGAACATGTGAATAAGTCAGTATTTCTAATATAATATGTGTGTATGTGTTTGTCGTATTCTTTCTATATTAATTTTTTCAGAAATAGCAAAGGGTTCATTTTCTCAGTTGGCTTCTCTGCCCTATTTGGTTATCTATAATCTAAATATTGAGGAAAGAGAAATTATTTATGAATTTACGTCACTAGCATAATAGAGACCGAAGCTACAAGAAATGACACGTGGTTGGTAGGGAATGCATTTGAAGAACCTGACAGAGTGGGGGAGCAGTGCCTTTGAAGCCTTGTCATTCTAGAGCATCAGTTATAATGACAAAGAAAATAAAGTTCTGAAAGATGAATTAAAAATATTCTTTTCTTTGAATGTTTTTCCATTACAATAAGACATATTTTCTCTAATTTCATTTGCATCTAAACTGCTTTTCTTATATGATTAAATCACAAGACAATTTAGTATATAGGAAAGATAAGAAGTGTAATTTTGAACAAATATAGAATCATGTATAAACAGATGAACTAACACAAAAGCACATATTTATATGTTTTCTTTAGAAAATTTATTGAAGGTTACAAATCAGTTAACAGCAGTTTTCTCTTCAAAATCGGTGGAATGATGAGGTGCTTTTTAAAATATAAACATATAGCTAAGGATGTATCTCATTTGGTGGAGTCATTGCCTAGCAAACACAAAGCCTGCAGTCAGTCCCCAGCACTGTAACTGAGCGTGGTTGCGCACACCCAGTACTAGAAGCTCAAGGTCATTATGTTGAACAGGGACTAAAGGAACAGAACTGATAGAATGTATATACATATATTGCTGGTCAGAGTGAAAGCAAGCAGGTAAAAGCCAAAGTTTCCTTCTTCCATGTCCTTTTATGTGGACTGACCCAAAAAGACAAGTCCCACGTTTAGGTGGGATCTTCTTAACTCAAATGATCTGATTATGTAAATCCTTCACGGGTGTGGCCGTCTGCTTAGGTTTTAGTGGATTACAGATGTAGTTAAGTTGACAACCAGGACTGGCCATCACAGTCATCCTCAGACTGATTTTGAGTCTAGCCTCAGCTACATGAGACTTTCTCTCAAGAAATTATTTTAAATCAAAAATTATAGATGTGTGTTGTATATATACATGTATTTGTATGCACATCATTTCAATATAACTTTTAAGGGGAAACTATCAAATTTAAGATTTTCACTTTAAAATGAAGCATGCTCTTGTTTATGAATAAGTAAGACTGTTTTGTAAGTAGCTTTATTTTTTGTGTTCCAAATACATCCCATAACCAACAGAAACTGTTTACACGTCCATGAAAGTCACAGCGGCCCTTCCTATGAAATATTGATGTAATTAAGGCAGCAATATTTTCTAATCTTAAAAGAAGCAATAACTATTCGATCCTACTATTCAATTTTCAAGCATAGACACATATTGCCAGCTCTGTTTTCACCAAGAATCCTTTTTTTGCAGCAAAGTTCTTCTGAACATGTTTAGTGTTCTAGTCTCCAAACATGAATATTCAGTGAAACCCTTCACTGTCTGCTGTCAGATTTTTTCACATAAGGGCTAGAGGAAAATGATCAGCCTTAAATTGCCACAGAGGGAAAGTCTGTAGATGCTAAACACATACCATTTTTAAGATACTAAATTCTTAAATCTAACAATAATAACTTGAAAATCAGAGCTGCCTTCTAAACACATTTAGATATAGGTCTGCAGAGAGAAGCCTCAGAAAGAAAGGCACATGAACTCTAATGCCGAGTAGTAAGAGTGCCAACATCTCAGTTCAAACCCAACAACCCAAGAATAAATGTTCTCAAATCCTACACTAATTGCTGATCTTGCAAATATGTTTAAGCATTCCTCACACTTTCCAGAGTTCTGCAGTTAGTCCATAATCCTTTCAAAGACTGGGTCTATTACAGGGAGTGTTAATTATACCATAACTGTTATAAGAAGTATCTTGGCAAAAAAATAAACACCACCTAAATATAAATTTGGTAATATATAATGCCTTTGCCCATGTTTTATTTCTTGATGAAGGCATAATGGTGCTAAAATTTATTCATTTGCTTTCTGAGCTCTTTTAGTTGTTAAAATAGCAAAGAAAAAAAAAACATTGATCTTTGACAACTAGCTGTCCACCCATCCCTTAACACATACTTTAATATTTCTATTAAATACGATTATCCCTTTACCTAAATCTCAGCTATGCAGATTTCATGCAGAAATGTGTATTTAAGAACAAGTGTTTGAAGAAAATAAAGCCAACCCAGAAATCTCTTCTTTTCAAGACCATAAAATCTAAATACCATCAAGTCTATGGAATAAAGTAGCTGAAATTCCTAAAAATAGGGACTGGAGAAATGGCTTAGCCATAAATGTGCTTAATGTTCTACCAGAAGACCTGAGTTTAGTTCCCAGCACCCAGATAAGGTAGAATTCCTTCTCCAGAGAATCTGGTGCCCTCTTCTAGTCACTGCTGGCACCCACACACAAATGACCAGACACTCATACAGACCCACATACATACACATAAATAAAAAATTAATCTTTTTTCTTTTTTATTGAAAATAGATTCTTCTCCAATAGAATACACCCTGACCAGACACAATTTCCCTTCCTTTCACTCTTTCCAGCTTCTCCCACCCCCTCTCCTCCCCCAGATCTACTCCCTGATGCATGCATTTCCCTTCAGAAAAGAGCAGGCTTCCAAGAGGCAAAAGCCAAACACAACAAAACAAGATACAATAAGACAAGGTAAAATCCGTCATATGGAGGCTAGACAAAGCAACCCAAAAGGAGTAAAAGAGTCCCAAGAGCAGGCAAAAGAGTCAGAGACACACCCATTCCCACTGTTAGGAGTCCCACAGAACACCAAGCTAACATATATGTGGAATACCTGGTACAGACAATTTCCCAACGTAAAGACTGGAGAAATTGTTCAGAAGTTAAGTGCATTTTCTCCTGCAAAGTACCTAGTTTCAGTTTCCAGCCCCCATATGGTGGCTCACAGCAATCTGGAACTTGACTTCTAGGGTATCTGATTATTTCTTCTGACCTTCACAATCACTAGGCATGAATATGGGGTACATATAAACACACAACCAAAATACTTGTGCACATAAAGTAAAACAAATAAATCTAAATTTTTAAAATTTTCCTTGTTTCTGTTTTATTGATTTCTATCCTCAATATGATTATTTCTGCCATCTACTCCTTCTGGGTGAGTTTGCTTTTTTGTTCTAGATCTTTAAGGTGTTCTGTTAATCTGCAAGTGTGGTATTTTTACAGATTCTTTATGTAGGCATTTAGTGCTATAGATTTTCTTCTTAGGACTGCTTTCATACCTTGCTCAGCCTAGGTATGGGGGCGGGGAACCTTGGTCTTGTCTCAATGAGGGGACAAGATAGTCATAGTTGACTTCCCAGGGGAGGCCTTAAACTCTCTGAGGAGTGGATAGGAGGTAGGGTGGGGAAAAGAGGGAGCAGGAGGAGAGGAAAGAGGGGCAACTGGGATTAGTATGTAAAAAAAATATTAAATTAATTAATTAGAAATATATAAAAAATAAATTCCTGAAGTGAGTATAGAAATGTGTTAAGGATAAAAATTCAAGTGTCATAACCCCAGATAGATTTCCTTAGCAATGTAAGTGTTCCTTTATAATTATAAACGAATGACTGGAACTAAATAACATTTCTATCTTGTTATCAACCACAGGAAAGATTTCAAAGAAAATATTAATCTATTACTTTCTAATTACAAAGAGCTTTTCAAGAAACTCATTGTGTTTGGAGCCTTCAAAACGATGGCTTTTACAACTCACCAGAGTCACGGAAAATATGAATGACACAACCTTCCTTTTAGGATTAAGCTAGTACCCCTAAGGAATAGCACCACCCCCATTAAGCCTGGCCCAGACATCACTAGAGAGAATCTAGATGAAGATCATGAGATATTACACAAGGAGAACTAGCTACAGATCTGCCCTCTTGAGTCCTAGGGGAAACTATACACAGGGTGGTCCTTCACTGGTGGTTCTATTGCAAAGCACACAGAGGGTAACAAATGAAGGTATTGGTAACTGAGTAAGGGAAGCCACCAATGTTGCAGATGTCAACATACTAGAAAACCTGACCATTCAAGAAGAGATAAACCTTGAAGAAGTGATATGTACCAAGGAAGTCTAGAAATATTAACATGCTGGGACCAGCAAAGTAAATCCCTTCTTCCTCCACTATCCCTCTAATACCCTTAACTGACAAATGTTAGCACAGTGTTACCAGATTTGTAAAAGCTTTGCCAGCAGGCAAAGGAAGAACAAATGCAATATCCTAGAATGAACGTTGATGAGTAGATATGGAACCGAGAGGAAACAAATTCACTCTTGATATACCATTTTTTAACCCAATGCCATACAATGCTTTAGGAGGTAATTGTTCTCAGTTCACTAAAAGATTCTCAATGATTGGTTGTGTGCAATCTCTCTACTCTGAAATTTACTGACTACCACCAGATTTTTTTCCCTTTCAGAAATCATTTCAACTTGTCTTTATGCCACCCAAAAGCTTTCAGTGGATTGATATCAACCACACTAGTGTTATAGTTTCAACCTAGACTCTTAGTAAAGTTTTGTGTGCTGAAAGCTTGGTCAACAGATAATGGAACTATGAGAGAGTGACAAAAATTTTTTAGTTTAGCAAGCATGACTTTTAGAGGATATCTAATACCTCTTATCTTGTCACAAAGTGAGTAGTATTTCTTTGTCCATTCCTTTCTGCTGTGATGCTTAGACTCACCATGGCCCCAGACACAATAGAGTCAGATGACCATAGAATTTGTTCCTTGAAAGTATGAATTAACATAAACCTTATTCCTTACATCTCAGATATTTTGCAGGGCAGTAGAACAATCACTGAGATAAACAGTGATCTCAAAATTCTTAAAGATGCAAAATACTTCAGAGAATCAACAACTTTTATACATAACAAGATAATTGTTTATGCTTTAACTGAAGACACAAAATGATAAAATCACCATGAACTATTTATACAGAAACATTGTTTATTTTGCTAAGTCACATCTTTGATATAAAAGTGTAACATTAACTTACGTGCATTTGAGAACTATCAGTCTCTGAGCTACTTAGTATATGGGGGGGCATGGGGACAAGGAATGAAGGAGGAAGACACAGAGAGAAAAAGATCAAGATTCTCAAGTCCTGCATTCCTGAGCTACCAAATAGACAAACTGGGAGTCATCAACTTAAAATTAATCCCATATTTCTCAGCCTAGCATTGTAATGTTCACAATCTGGCCTCAATCTACCTTTCCCACCTTGAGCTTACTTCCCACTATGCCCCAATAACTTGGGCTGCCCCAAGTTCTGACTCGGTCTTTTCTACATGGAGGTTTGTTCAAAGTCCATGCCACATCCTCCAACTAGGCTGCTCTTCTTGGTCAATATATCTCCCCTGGCTCTCAGAACACTCATTGATGACCATTATCCTTTTCATATCTCTCTCCTGTGTAAAGATATAAGAAACACTGGACATCATGCTTCCTAGACTCCAAAGAGACTTGGGAGACTTGGCACCTACCAATAAAGTACATTTTATTTGTGGGAGAGAAACAGGTTAGCCATGATTCTCCTGCATTTTATTAATTAATGTTTACTTTTTGGTTGGTAAAAGTGATAGACGATAAATATATTCTTTCATAAAGCCCTCTTCATTTTTTATATAAATGTGTCATATAATTTATCAGACAAGATTTCAGTGATTAGGTTAACTGATTTCATCACCAGATTAAGAATTCTTCAAGAGAGAAAATGAGCTGAATGGCTAGAATCATAAACACATACACACACACTCACATGCACACACAGACACACACATATGCACACACACACACACACAAGTACATAAACACAGCCCACCGGTTGTTGAGAAATTGTTCAACATTGCCAATTGCTCAGTTGTATACTTGCACTGTGGGTATGGATGTAAAATACTGTGACCACTGACTGATAAAAAACATATGGTTAAAAAATAATTAATTGCTATAGTAGGAAGGGTAGTCGTGTGGCAGAGAAGCATGACTGATGTGCCTAAGGGCCTGGGCTCCACCCCTAGAAGAGAAATAAAGTAGAAACAGACTTACAGTGCCATCTAACAATTTCACTTCAAACAAATTGAAAACAAGGTCTAGAAAAAAATGTTCACACTAACACTTATGACATCCTTGCCCTAAATAGCTAAAGTGTGGAAGCAACCCAAGGGTCCACTAACAGATTAATATATCTACATATTGTGGTATATGGACAGAGAACAGATTGGTGGATTCCAAGAATCATAGGAAAGGATGAAACTATTATTTAATGGGTAAAGAGTTTCAACTTTACAAGATGAAAAAGTTATTGAGATGGATGGTGCCTTCAAGGCTTCTCAGAAAGTCCTTTCTAATATATATATATGTATGTATATATGTGTGTGTGTATGAATATATATGTATGAAATATATATACACCTATTGTATATATAGTATGTAGACAATATGTATATGCAATATACTATATATATGCACAGATACATACATATACACACAGTATGTACTCCTCTGAACCACTGGGCAGTCTTATCAGAGCTTCTTAGTATTTATATTGTTTATTACTCTGTGTGTGTGTGTGTGTGTGTGTGTGTGTATGTGTGTGTGTGTGTGTGCATGAGGGCACATGCACACACTCAGTTATCTCTAGTAAGTTCTTTAAATAAAAAGCTAGGGGCTACACTTGCACTTTTCCTGTTTACATTTTAAAAATATGCTACAGGAGCTGGGAGGATGGCTTGGCAGTTGAGAGCATTGGCTGCTCTTCCAGAGGACCCAGAATGGATTCCCAACACCCACATGGAGGCTCAAACCATCTGGTACTGCAGTCCTAGGAGTTCCAGCACCCACTTCTGGTCTCCGCTGGCACCAAGCACGTAGGTGGTGCACAGTCACACACACAAGCAAAGTACTCATACACACTCAAAAAAGAAAAAAAGGAAAGAAAAGATGGAGGTGTGGAGGAAGAAAGATTGTTGCAAGTTTGAGGGAAACGGGATACACAGCAAGTGGTGCTCCATACAGTGGAGAGGCTGAGAAGTCAGAAGCCTCTCAGTACACAAGACTGGTGCCTCAGCAGCCCCAGACAGTCCCTGAAGGCCAGGTGGCTGGTCTTTAACCTTGCTGTAATCACGAAAAAACTGTGTCCCAATGTCAGCAGAATATGGCCACACAGTACTAGCAACAGAGTAGGTGCACTCCCAGGCAATGAGCAAAGGGACCAGACAACAGACCATGACTGCCTTGCCCAGGACCACTTTGTATCTGGACTTCCACCACAGGGCGCCACCCAAGCAGGAGGAGGGTCTTCTCCCTTCAATGAACTGGTCCAAAAAGATACCCTCCCAGGGGACTCTCTGAGACATACCTCTTAGTTGACCCCAGATCCGATCAAGATGACAACCACGATTAAGCACCACATCGTGTATGACATGGAATTTGAGGAAATTATCTTCTAATCCGCAAGCATGTGTGCTCTCCTGAACATACCATGCACGCTGAGGACCATGTCCTAGGATGCTAGATTAGAATCTCCAGCACAATTAGCCTCATCCTCACAACCTGCATGTGACTCTCTTGAATCACTCTTCACATTATCTTGTTATTAGTGACTTACCTGATTGTCCTCCCTGAGAATTGAGAACTCCCCAAGGGCAAGAGTGTATATAACTCATTGCCATGTTCCCAGACCATGGCATCAGACTTGGCAGTACCTGGTCTCAATAATTACTGGACTAATTAAACTGTTGAGCAGACTGTATTTATCAGAGAAGAGATTTAGAACGCATAGCAAATCTGCACTTCTAAAACAGCATTTACTTCCAAAGCAGATGCCAGTGGCATGTTTATTTACAAAATGTATTTTACACAGATCCTCTTTCTCAAAAGAAAAGAATGGGAGTGGGCAACTAATAGCCCAAAACTAATGAGGGAAATCTTCACAAATAACAGCAGTCTGATATTTATCAGACAGAGGCAACAGCCTGGTGCCTGCAAATCCAAGATATTTTCCACTTTGTGTGTGATCTTTCCGTAAAGGATGTTTGAAGAGTTGTGGTTATGGTACAGAAGCCAGAAGCTAAATCTTCCAGGTTCCCTCTCTTGATGTCTTAAGCACGTTCACATCCTGTATGTTTAAAATTGATAATGAATGTGCAAGCAGTCTGGGGCGGTTCTGAAGATCTTTCTAAATAAAAACCTGCTATGGCAGAGAAACACAGGCTGCAGCTGGTTTCAGCTCTGAGGTCACACCACTAAGCCTAATTTTAGGTTAACATGCCTAAGGAGAAGACACTCAATAAAAGTCCCAGGAGACAAAAATTTCCAAAACGTGGGGAAGTTATCACAATGAAGAATAGCCTGCAAGAGTCAGGCAAAAACATGGGGTTTCTAAAGTGACTTCTATTTCCTGATATTCTATTTTTCAGTCCATAATCTATAAATCACCCCAGTGACTCCTGCGCTCTCCTAGTTAGGCCCTTGGGCTGCTGTGGAGCTAAACTGTGTGACTTTGGAAGCAAACAGAAAGCAACAAAAGCAATGGGATGTTACAGGTTTTTGATGAGGTTTCAAAGAAACTATGCCTTCCATCTGGAACCTCCATCTTCATCTCTTGCCTGCTACTCATTCTGTGTAAGAGACACAGTGACCATATTGTGAGCAGCCATGAGAGAGTATCTTGTGGCAGAAAACTGAGGGTCTGAGCCCAACAACCCACAAGAAATTGAACAAAATCAGTAACCACAAGAGAGCTAAGATCCTTTCCCTGATGAGCCTTGGAATGTCTACAACTGTGGTTAGAAATTCGATGATAAGACATAAACCATAGACACCAAATATGCCACATCGACTCCCAACCCATGGAATAATAAATGTGTGGTGACCTAAGCAACTGAGTTTTGTTACACAGCAATGGTAGCTAATACATGCCTCAAGCCCCATTTCTAATGTTAGCTTCTCAAAATATGTATCTTGGTTCCTGTTTGTGTGAGAAAACCATCTATCTCTCAGATGAAAGTTGACACAAATGTCTTTGGAGATGAGTATTATTTGGCATGCATCAATTCAAGCAACAAATGAGAATTAAGGGCTAAGTTGTCTCCTTTCCAAAAATACTAAATCAAGTGTAATGTGGCAAAACTGATCTCAAGACAGAGCCCTCTTGTCACCTCACAAATGAGAGGAAAATAAAATTATTTTATTCTCTAAGCATGTGGGGTTTTAATTATTTTCAGTGTAATGACATATGTGGAACTGTGAAGCATTAAGAACTACCTATATTTCTCTGCCAAGTCACTAGCAATGTCCTCTACTTTCACAAAATTGATACCAAGCACTTACTCAGTGGAGGAGTGTAATTGCCTGACTGCTAGAGACAGGACTGTATTTCAGATTCAATGCTTTGCTTACTCATTCCTCCAAATGATTTCCCTTTTGCTCAAACTTCCCTATAGGACATAATACTTTGTTAGATAATGTTTGCTAATAAACTGAAGGCAAGGGAAACTATTAAAAAAGATAAAGTATTCAATTAGAATGGCTTAATTACAAGGTGCCTTTTCCATTGCAATCTAGCTTGTAATTTTATCTGAGAGCACTGGCAACTGTTCATTCAAAATAAGATGGTGCACAATTGTTTTCTTCCAGATTTAAGTGGATACACTGTTGCACAGGGTTGTTGCACAGGCTCTTGCCCTTTCTACCTTGAAAATTCATGCTTTCTTATGATGGGAAATATCATAGAAGAATACTCATTCAAAACAAACACGCTCTTAGGTCTCTGAGCCTGAGGTATCATCGTCAATTTCATTAATAGTTTCTCAAGAAGGAGGAAGAGTCAGATGGTCATTGGAAGTCTGTTCTGAACTCTGTTCTCTATTTCCTGATCCATCAAAAGCCAAGGAAGCATGTGAGTGAACCCTTCTGGAATCTTTCTTCAAGGCTTGCTTCTCACTCTCCTTCCAATAATTCTAACTGTGGAAGTGACATTTAGCAGATGATGGTGTGTTCTAGAAGGAAGACAGATTAGACGCTTGCCATAACCTACAAAATCACTGTTAACCCATCCTTAGCCCCATAATCCAGTTGGCTATTGAAAAAAGGATCAGCATGTCATGAGTTTTATCTTATTGGTATAATTTAAATCCAGCCTCCCTTGTTTCTATATTGTTCGTATTATATTGCACATCACTGACAGAGGGTCATAGATGTTTTTTCCTTAGGAGAAAAGAATAAAACTGTTTACTCATACAAACACTCTTTTTCTTTCTTTTTTATTGAAAATAAATTCTTTTCTCATATGATATATGCTGATTATGATTTCCCCTGCTTTGACTCTTCCCATTCCCTACCCATCCTCCCTTCCTTCCAGATCCATTTCCTTTCTAAAAGATAACAACAAAATAGAATATAAGAAAATGAAACAAAAACTATTATATAGAAGTTGGACATGGCAACACAGCAAGAGAAAGAGTTCCAAATGCAGGCACAAGAGTCAGAGAACCCTTTGTTCTCATAGTCAGGAGTCCCATAAAGACAGTAAGCTAACAGATATAGTATGTATGCAGAGGACTTGGTGCAGACCCATGTAGGCCCCACGCTTGCTGTTTCAGACTCTGTAAGCTCATATGTGTCTTGATTAGTTGATTCAGAGGACCTTGCTCTCCCAGTGTCCTCCATTTCCTCTAGCTCTTGCAATCTTTTCACCTCCTCTGAGTTCTGGAGGGGACATTCGAAGGAGATCTCCGTTTAGACTCTCTCTGCATAATGTCTGGCTGTGGGTCTCTGTATCTGTTCCTATCATGTGGCAGAGGAAACCTCTCTGATGATGACTGGGGAAGGCACTGATCTATGAGTATAGCAGAATATCATTAAGAGTCATTTTATTAATACTTTTTCTTTAGCTTAGTGGTGTTTAATTTTACCCTATGTCTCTGGGCTGTCTAGTCTCTGGTTCTCGGTTACCCAAATAGTGTTGGGTATTGATATCTTCTTGTGGGGTGGACCTTAACTCAAATCAGACATTGGTTGACTCTCCTACAAGTTCTGTGTTACCATGACCCTAGCATATCTTGGAAGCAGGACAGATTTTAAGTTAAAGGTTTTGTGGCTGGGTTTCTATTTATGCTCCTTTTGGTAGCCTGTGGAGTGCCTCAAGATCCAGCTATAACTCTTGGGCATATACCCAAAGGATGCTCCATCCTACCACAAAGACACTTGCTCCACCATATTTATTGTTACTTTATTCATAATAACCAGAAATTAGAAACTAGAATTCCCTCAGTTTTTGTTTCCTTCATTGATTCTATTTCAACATTTAGGTCTTGAATGGTTTTATTTGTTTTCTTCAACTGTTTGTCTTTTCCTGGATTTATTTAAGGGATTTATTCCATTTCTCTTTAAGGGACTTATCTTTGTAAAGTGGTTTTAAGGTCTTTTTCTTGTGCTTCAGCTATTTTAGATACTCAGTTAGGCTCCAGTGGAGATATGTTGACCTGGCAGTTACTGAGTTCTTGTACTGGCATCTAGTCATCTGGACTTGGCATCGTAGGTCTAGTTGCTGATTTCTAGATTTGTCTTTGTTGTGTAGATGCTATTTATTCCTTGGTTTCCGTTTCCTCTCTGGATTTTCAGAGAGTGTGATGGCTGTGTGTTGCCTCTTTTTCTGACCTTCTCAGCTGGTGCCTTCAAATGTAGTACTTGCTGCTGTTGGAGGCAAGGATACTGGGATGAGTTGGAGGAAACAAGGTTGGAGGAGAAGGTTTCTGGGTTTCACTAAGGGCTGGAGTAAGAGGTTTCCTGTTACAGAGCTGGGAATGAGACTGGGAAGGGGCTTGGATCTCAGGAGCAGTAGGAGAGGTGTGGATCCTCCTTCAGTATACTTGTTACCCTGGGAGGAGTGGCCCTTGGGCTGGCAGGGGGTGTCTGTGTAAACGGAGGCTGTGCTTTCATTTTTCCAGCTGCCCAGATCCAAATAATCACACAGAGACTATATTAATTACAACACTGTTTGGCTGATGGTTCAGGCATATTTCTAGCTAGTTCTTATATCTTAAATTAACCCATTTCTATTATTTTTATATTTTACCATGACGCTCAAGGTTTGTTACCTTACATCTTGCTTCCAGGGTGGCTACATGATGTCTCTCTGACTCCGCCTTCTTTCCTCTCTGTCTCTGCTTGGATTTCCTGCCGTCTTTATATTATGCCCTGCCACAGGTCAAAGAAGCTTTTTTATTAACCAATAATACTAAAACTTATTCACAGCATACAAAAGGGTATCCCACACCAGGTCTGCTCCGGTTGGGTTTGGGGACAAAGCATCAAGTGGGCAGAGGAAAGTTAGAAGAGAAGATCTGTGGGACTCATAGGAAATTGGAACAGGGAGGCAAGGTTGGGAAGGTTGCCGTGAATATTGTGTTGCAGAGTTAGTGCTGAAACTGGGGGGTTGGGTTAGGGGGTACAAAGAGAAAATAGAGGTCTTCACACTACCTAACCTCCATACAGCCACTCTTAAGTAACCTACTATCCTTTACTATAGGCATACAGGGCAAATTGAGACTACAATAACCGGGAAATCTTGCAAAGAAAAATCTGGGTCACACAGGGATTTGGAAAAAAATGAATATTTTAGATGTGATCAATTTCATTTCTTTAGGGTAGTGTTTGAAGTCTCACCTGTAGATGCCCTTCCTTCCCATGAATATGCTGCACTCTAGGGTCCTTTGCTCTCCAGCTCACCTGTTGAAAATGCCCTCCTTCTCCCCTCACAGCTCCTCCATGGTAACACACTACCTTCAGGATATGTAAATCTCCTCAAAGCATGTCTAAGGATAGATTCAGAGGCAAAGTGGTTGCCTTGTGCACACAGGCCATGGGTTTAATCTCTGGTATAGTTTTCTTAAAAGTCTTTGAAGTTTTTTGTGAGGTCCTTAATTACTTGGATTATTTCTACCTCACCAATCGCAATTTCTGTCTACTTCACTCCTCATCTCAGTCTGCACTCAACCCACTTGAATTCTCCTGAACTCTATACCTTGCTCTTTGGCTTGGGTGGCCCTGAGCCACATTAGGTCTCAGGAACCCAAGGCTAGAACTTGTACAAGCCTCAGCCCAAGCCACTTCATCCCAGAAGCCCCCTTCACTTCTGTTACCCATGTCAGTTAATTTTCCTGCAATTTTCCTTACCAGCATTGTATTCCAACCTTGTGATTACATTATAACTGATATACATTTCATAGCTTTGAATCCTCAACCAGTCAGGGGCATGGGGACAGGCACTGTACCTTACTACTTTGTTACTCTGTTTTGTGTATGGAGCAGGATCAATGGCCATTTGGTAGTTCTTCCATTAGCTAGCATGTCTGTAAAAGAATTTGGGAAAAGATCTGTATTTCAGAAGAATAATAAGAAAGAACAAACCTAATATGAGACTATTAACAAGTTCCCATTAGTAGTTTACATGTGTGGTCTCACAAGATGATCTGTAAACTTTAGGAAGCAACTGTCCCATCAAACTTCAAGGAATCATTTGTTCTGTCAGTCAAAGTCTAGAAAGTTAGACAGAAAAGAATTTCAAGAGTTATGCTACTTTTCATGAGGAAAAAAACCATAAAACTAAAAAGCTAAATAATTTACAACACTGAAATGTGAAAGAAAGATCAGGCATATGTAGTCGTATGCTTTGAAATGCAAAGAAACTAATGCATACCAGGAAAGTGCCATTGGGTGGCTTTGTCATAATGTAGGCATGAGGGAGTGTGCTGCAGAACCTAGACAATATATGTATTTCCCTGCACCAGCCCTCAGTGGAATCAAGAGGTGCCGTGAAAGTCAAACAGATGGAAAGACGGAAGCACGCAAAGAAGAAAGGAGGGGATGGAAGGAGACAAGGAAGGAAAATTCAGTTGATGGTAGAGTGATTGCCTAATACACATGCAGCTCTGGGTTTCATCCCTCATACCTCATAGACCAGGTTTGATGCATGCCTGCAATCCTGGCACTGAGTAAGTGGAGGCAGCAGGATCTGAAATTCAGGGTCATCCTAGGCTACATTTAAGGGCAGCCTGAGCTACATGAGACCCAGTCTTAGGTGGGAGTGGTCAGAGCATGTTGTTTTACAGTAAACATCATTTTTTTAGAAATGGAAGGAATACTTTCTAAAATGATGATAAAAATGTGATGTTGTGAACTGCATTGAGCTGTTGCCTGTGTTACACTTTTACATGATTGTCAGCAGAGAGGATTTGCTCATACCAGAGTCATCACAAACACATGAGTAATGTATTAAGCTATGACATCAGGATGGCTACCCTGTCACCAAGAAATAGGAATTTTTCAGTTCCATTATAATCTCATACATGATAAGAGACACATTATATATACGGTCTTCATTGACCAAAATATCTTTCATAGGTTGTTTGTGTTTGTTTTGTTAATTCAAACTCTCTCTAGGTAGTACTGGCTAGCCTAGAACTCACTATATACCAGACTGTCCTCAAACTTGTTTTGATCCTGAAGCCTCAGGTCTTGAGCTTCGACATTGCAGTGTGAGACACCACAACTAGCCTTTTGTGATGGTGGATATGGTGGTGGAGGTGGTGGTCTCAGCAGTCTGCCTTGGATTTTGCTTTTTGAAACAGAATCACATGTAACCCAGGCTGGCCCCAATCTTGCTATGTAGACAAGACTGGCTTTGAACTCATGATCCCCTGTCTCCTCCTCTCCAATACAAAAGTTATGGACATGTACCATGCCCAGACAAACAAAATGTCTTCATGTGGTACCTGGTTGCACATATATAATAAACCAAAATTTTACTTGTGTTCAATAATTCCATCTTATGGCCCTATTCAGTCTGTCCGGTGAAATTCACCACACATCATATTTTATACTACTGGTGGGTAAAATCTTCTTATAGAAAAATAATTCAAACACAATCTAACTTTTAAGGGAAAAAAATCTCAAGTTAACAGTTTGAAATAGCAGTTATCTAAAAGACAACTTCGTCTTTCACTATTCTTTAAAATTGTCTCGTATAAAGAAAATGATTACCAATGTGTCTGTTCTCCCCACTGTGTCTCAAGTGGACCTCTGCAGAGGCAAAGCTGAAATCAGAAAGAACCTGATGAGGCAGAGCCACTAAGCACTTTCAGAGGTGGGTAAATGCCATCTTGTTTCCTAAAGCTAACTGATTGGCTAAGCTCGGTTAAGCACCATAGGAACTAATGTGCTAATGCGGGATAAGGTGAAAACCCACATGGCACATGTGGGCTCAGGAAAATTTATGTCATCAAACAGACCTCATATTTGAAAAACATAATTTATTTGACCTCCTGTAGAGAATATAATGAGGTGAACCTCTATAGTGATGGTGATTCTGGGGTCCCAAATCATTCACCCTGCTCTGGAGGGCAAGCAGATGCCAACAACCAACCAATGTGAATCACGGTTAATAAAGCAAGACCAGCCTTACTCACCACCGGATCCATGATCTCTTTCAAAGAGCATGGGACAGAGTCATTGCTCAAATTTATTTGTTAGATAAATGGATTAAATTGAATGACTGGACCAGAGTCATCAAAGAACTGAACAAAACTAACTGGATGGCACGTTTCTATATTCTAGTCATTGCTATGAATCTTTACTAGTTAGCATCCTATTGCTATGACCAAGATATCTGACCTGAATAACTTTAACTTATTTTAGATCATTGTATCAGAAAGACTGGTCCATCATGGCAGTGAAAGTATGACGAAGCAATTCACATTGAGGCATTGGAAGCCTCCTCATGGTGGGCAGAAGACACAGAGAGAATAGAGAAAGTGGCCAAGAGTATGGCATAGTCCCCAGTGACACACTTCACTGACCACCTTCCGCCAAGTAGGCCTTTCCATCTACCTTTCACCCCCTCCTGATAATGTCGTCACATGATGAATTCATCAGAACATTAAATCATTCATTAACTCGGAGCTCTTATCATCTAACTATCTCTGGAAACACACACATAGACATATCCAGGGGCATGCTTCACCACCACCCATGTGTTGTTCCTCAACCCAATCAAGCTAACCTTCAGAATTAGCCATCACATATTCTCATCTTGGTTGCTTTCATTCACCATCACGTTCATCACCAGCACCTGTCACCCCACCTGTGCTCCCAGGCACAGGCAAATTGAAACTATCTCTCATTGAGACATTCTGAGTAAGCAAGAAGTCATTTGTGACTGGAATTAAACACATGGTGATTCTGCTGCTCCTTGAGCCACTTCTTCATCCCAAGTCAAAGACAGTCTTCCAATTATCTTCTTCCCCTAACCCCAGCTCCTCTCTGGATCCCCTCCACATCTTGTGCACACTGACACCTTGTAAATTGTGAAGTTCATGTGAATAGAGAGCCAGCCTATTGCAGTGGAGTTTAGCAAATCCCAAGAAACTGCAGTTTCACTAATTATGGTTAAGTAGGTCTCATTGTGAACCCAGCCAAGGCCAATACTGAGCTTTTTCAGCATCAGAGAATGACTCCCCTGGGTGACTCTTGCTGATCTCAACCTCCTCTCTCCCCTTGAGGCCAACTCTATCTCAACTGCTATCAATTCCCCCTTCACTTTTTAAATTTTATCATTGAGGGAGAAGTTTCCAAACTATGTGGTTTGCTTTCATCTGGTTTTGAAGTTTCTTTGATGGACTATTTTGTTTTCAGAATTTACATATTCTGAATATATGGCTGCAGTTTGTTCATTTCATTCTTGAATATCATTTTATTACATGAATAAACAATTTGTCTATTCATTTTACTGTGGGTAGATGTTTGGGCAGCATTCCATCTGGGACCATTTTGATCAGCACTGTCAAGAGAGCCACGGTGCTCATAAGTATGCGTTTTAACAATAAGCCAAAATCGCTGGGAGAAGAATTTCTGATTGTGCACATCTGCATTTGCTAAATAAAATCAAAACGTTTTTCCAACATGCTGCTGCCAGTGTTCCCGTCTACTGGCTTTTGAATGCTGCTATTGTTCTGCAGTCTTCCATTGGGGCTGCAGGACTTTTAAACTGTCTGCAATCCAGTGAATAGCCAAAAGTTTCTCCTCAGGTACCCACTTGCTCTTCTCTGTTTCCCAAAAGGTTAAATGCCAATTTAAGTGCACACTGATTATTTGGATCCCCTTACTTTTAAAATCAGCTGCCCATTTTTTCTTTTTAACTGGCTATCTTTTTAACTGATTTGTATAAATCCATTTATGTTCTGGATGTATTGATTCAAACTGTGGCAAGTTCACCCCACTCTGTGATTTGTCTTTTTGGTGTCATCAAAATACAAACCGAAAGAACAAACCTGCTTAATTTTAACTGAATGAATTTTATTAATCCTTTTCTTCTAGTAAGTAAATTTCATTCCATGTTGAAGAGTTCACTCCTACCTGAGACCATGTAGATATTCCACTTATAACCTACACACATTTTACTGATTTGATTAATGTATGTAGGCCTATGAACCATCTGAATGTGACTTCTGTACTAAATGTGTCATAAGATCCACATCCTACCATAAAGATGTCCAAACGCCAAGCACCATGTGTGGAAAACATCAGCCTTTCATTTACATGCTCAATTTTCATAAATCCAATATGGCAGGTTCTACTTCTAGACACTGCTCCCTGATCATTCATGTGCTTCTGCCTATCTTCTATCACAACCCAAATTGGCATATTTGTGCCTACAATAACATGACTATTCTTTAAATTTTGTAGCTCTGTATAATTTTCACAGTTGCCCTTTGATATGACATACACAAAAGAAAAGGTCCACTGAAATTTTTATTGGAAGTGATTTAAAGCTACAGAACAAGTTAGGGAAAGTGACAACTTGGCAAATTTATTTCTTACCAAACATAGCCATTATGTATCTCTCCATTTGCTTCCATTGATTTACTTCTAAGTACTTGCTATTTTAATTAATGTGTTGCTGAAACTTCAGGTTCTGCTTGTTGCTATATATACCAACAACTATCATTGTAAAGCAACTTTGTGTTGTTTCCAAATCCACAGGAAAAGCCTATAGAACTCTAGCACTTATTATAAATGAGTGTCAAATATGTACTATGGGTATTTATTAAATACTTCTACCAAAGTAAACTCCATTGCATTCCAACTTTGCTGAGGCTACTTGAACTTAATGGAGACATCTAATTTTGATAAGTATCTGTCTAGTGAAATTAAAAGAGGATATTTCCTTGCCTTTGCACTGTAAATCCAATGTATTTTGTCAGCTTTCTTTAGCACTACCATGCTACCTTTACTTTGCTCATTTTACATTTACTGCTGTAAATTATAACATAAAGGGGCTGCTTGGCTACAGTTTCTGTCCTGCCCGTTTCCCACAGCCATTTAACCCCAAAGAAATCACACAGAGAGGTCTATATTAGGTTATAAACTGATTGGCCCATTAGCTCAGGCTTCTTATTAGCTCTTGTAGCTTATATTAACCCATTAATTCTTATCTATGTTAGCCACATGGCTCAGTACCTTTCTCAGCAGGGCAGGTCACATCCTGCTTCTTTGGTGGTCTGGGCAGGAGTGTGGGGGAATAGGCTTCCTTCTTCCCAGAATTCTCCTGTTCTCATTGTGCTACCTCTACTTCCTGTCTGGTTTTCCCACCTATACTTCCTGCCTGGCTACCGACCAATCAGCGTTTATTTAAATCATGATTGGCAGAATAAAGACAATTCTCCTGCACCAGTAAATGATTTCCTAAAGTCTCATTGCAGCTATTTTTATCTTTGGGCATTGGAGATGCTTACCAATACTTGTATTGCTCACCACATCCTTCCTAAGATATGTCACCAAAGTCATGATAGCCATGTCATGAGACAAAATGAGGACACTAGGCTATCACTTCACTGGAAGCATATGGGATGTTCAAATTATTTTTATCTCAAAAGTTTGAGGCCCATGGAAGCAGCTCAAGTCAGTGGAGTGCTTACCTAGCGTGCATGAAGCTCTGAACTCAGTCTCTATAAATCAAGCATGATAGCACAGGCCATCATCTCAACACTTGGGGTTAGAGACCAGAGGATCAGAAGTTCAAGGTCATCATTGGCAACCTTGTGAGTTTGAGGCCAGCTTTGAATACATGAGACTCTGTTCTAGAAAATAAATTTTGTAGAATTCAATAATTAGTCCATTCAGTAATATTTATCTGTCTAAAGTTTTAAAGGTATTTTTCAGCTTTGTTGTTCATTTCAAACTATTCTTTCTCTCTTTTTATGTCATTTCTGTGTGTATGTGATTTTCCAGGAAGGCAGTAATTTCATATCCAGAGTTCTGTCATAAGGTATTCATAATAATATCCCATTAGCGTTTCTTTTGATACTGCAAGATACATGGTTATCTCACTTTTAATTCCCAAAGATTATGATTCACACTTTCTTTGCTCAGTTTTGGGAGCAGGGAGAGAAGGACAAAGACTAGAACGAAACATCTATAATTTGATTTTGTCAAGTATCTAATACACACCTACAGCACATGGTGTTCAATGGGTTGGTTGCAATCCCATTATGAGTTCCCAGATTCACTCCTGGTTCTGGTGGTGTATAAGCGACACCACAGATGTGAATTTTAATACATTTATAACCAAAATAACATTCAGCATTACTCCCTTTCTCTTCTTCAGGCAAGCTGGCAGGACTTACTCACAATGCAACTGTGCTAGTAAAAAGTCTGACATCCCTGACAACTCTCTATTACCTACCAGCTAATTGGCCTATGATACACAAGAAGCCACCAGCTGCCACTCACAGTGAGTAGGGAACTGATAAATTACAGGTTAGGTCTACATGGGTTGTAGAAAAACAGTGAATGGGGAGCCCTGCTGTAGAGCACAAAATGGGAGGTGTGCACACTTGCTACAGTGGTTTTGTCCTGTCAAATGCTACAGATATACAACCTGTTGTTTTTCATCACTCTCCTTTACAGTAAGCCCTGTTGGCAATCGTTCAAAAGAGGGAAACAATATTTAATAAAAACTTAATTACTCCATACCTGTCTCTGAGAGACTTAATGATTATGCAACTAGCAAAATGGCATTTATTAATACTAGCTACTATGAAGCATGCAGTGATATTACCAAATGCATCACAAACAAATAATTCATGAATGAATTTCTAATCACATAAAAAGATTGATGTGGAAGATATGTGCCCAACGGACAGAGCCTCAGACTGCGCATTTACACAAGCTTCAGGAACATGCTGTGTTGTTTACTCTTCTTATTCTTGTGAAACACACCTGAGAGGAAAGTTTTTTTAAAAAAAAAAAACAAAAACATTGTTTAGATCTTGGCGTCAGAAGTTGTAGTTCAAGTCGGTTGAACCTGGTTATTTAGGGCTTTAGGTAACACAAACATCACAGCAGTGAAGTTGTATATGCTAAAGGGGGCGGATCCTTTTATGACAATCAGGATGAAGTGGACAATAGTGAACAGGACAAGTTCTATCTTTCTAGAGTGTGGCCCAGTAACCTGCTTTCCCAACAAGGCCCCACCTTCTACTTTTCAGCACTCCCAGTAATGCTGTCATATTTTCAATATATCAATAATTAGTCCATTCATTAGCATCCTCATGAGTCAATCACTTCCCTACCACTGCCTATTAGCTGCGTCCCAACCTTTGCACGTGATCCTTTGGGGGTGGGTACTCCATGTGTGTTATGATTTACGTGTATAATGCTTTCCACAGGCTCATGTGCAGAACAATCAATCATCAGCTTCTGGCTCTATTTTGAAGGCTGTAGAGGTGCTGGGTGGTGGGGATTTACTGAGCAAAGCAAGTCACTGGAGGTGGGCCTTTGAAAGTTATACCTGCCCCTAGTTCTAGACAAGTTCTATCCACTTTCTGGCCATGTGAACCAGCCTCAGTCATCACAACAGTGGACGGAACAGCCCTTCCATGCCTTGCTTGCCACGGCAGACTGAAGTCCCTCTGAAGCCAGGAGCTGAAAAGATCCTTCCCCCCTCTTCAGTTATTTCTTTCAGATATTCCTGTTACAGTGACACTGAGGTCATTACCACAGTGTGAAAACCATAGCATATATTGTAGCGTGTTCTCCTACTGTAGATTTACTCATCCTGGTTCCAGGCTTTCATGAGCACTTACAATAAGTGAAGTAATTAACTTGAGCATGTGGGCTCCATTAGCTGCAACAGAACTCTGCAGTGTGAAGTAATGTCAGTTTTTATAAGAGCACTTGGAGCTGCTGAAGTGAAAATCTGTTCATTCCAATAATGATTTGATTCTTTCCATTCATTCAAGAAAACAGGGTGAAACTCTAAGTGGGATGAGAGATAATTTTATCACAGGAAAATAATCTGACATCATTATAAGTGCAAAGAAAAATTATGTTTAATAATTTATATTTATAGTTTTATGGTGGCAACACCCACACAAATTGTATAGCATAGCATCACAGTAAAAAACAATTTTTAGAAAATTGAGAAATATATAGATATTATTTGACTGAGCTGCTCCATAGAATCAGTGTCTTCTGATTTTCAGCACCGCTTCACCAAGTAGTGTTTGGATTTGTTTTGAGCAGAAGCTGGTCGACGTGAAGGAATCTCACCTTTGACTGTCAAGATGGATGGGTAGTGTTAGTTGTTTTCCTCAATGCAGTGACAAAAAAGATACCTGACAAGAAACAATTTAAGGAAGGAAAGGTTTCATCTGAGCTCACAGTGTGAAAGTCCAATCCATTCTGGTGAAGAAGTCACCGTGTTGGGCACCCAGGCATGTTGCACATGCAGTCTCATGCAGCAGATAGAGATGAACTATGGTGCCCGGTCCCCTCTCTCCTTTGTTCACTTTTATTCAGTTTAAGAGACCAGCCCATGGGATGATGCTGGTTGCATTCAGGTTGGGTCTTCTCTGCTCAGCTACATGTTCCAGGAAACAACCTTATAGACTCATACAGAGATATGTTTTCATGGTTATTCTAAATTCTAGCAAGTTAACAAAAAAGATTAGCCATCATATACAAATATTTAGATGGATAATATATACATAGATATGGTGATGGAGATAGATAGATTAGATAGATAGATAGACAGACAGACAGACAGACAGACAGACAGACAGATAGATAGATAGATAGAGGATACATACTCATACATGGATGAACAGATATATAAATACACAAATAGCACATTATTCTGTTTTGCTATCAGTATTTCCGTATGTTCCTATACCAGTATCACAGTGTTTCAATATTTTGATTTACTAGTATCTTAGTTTGCTTTCTGTTGCTGCAATAAAACATCATGACCAAAAGCAACTTGGGGAGCAAACAGTTAATTTCATCTCACAGCTTATAGTCCATCATGAAAGGAAATTAAGGCAGAAATCCAAGGAATCTGGAGACAAAAGATAACATGGTCACAGTCTGTTGTGGAGGGAAGTGAATGATAGGACTAAAGCAGGAACCTGGAGTTAGGAACTGAAGCAGACCATTAAGGAATGCTTCTTACCCCCTTGCCCAATGGCTCGCTCAGCCTGCTTCCATATACAACCAAGGAACACCTTCCAAGGGTGGCACTGCCAACAGTGGCCTGGGATCTCTCTCCATCAGTCATGAATCAAGAAAATGTCCCCACAGACTTGTCTATAGGTCAATCTAATGGAAGTCCTTTCTGAATTGAAGTCTCCACTTCTCAAATTACCTGGAACCTATGGTGGTGACCCTAGATAAGACTCCTAGTAACGGAGGATATGGAGCCTGAACCAACATCTTCTGTAACCAGGCAAGGCGCCCAGTGGTAGGACTGGGACATAAAACTAGCTATGAAATCTTTGACCCACAACCTGTCCTACCCACAAAGATATACAAGGGCAATGTTGGCTCAGAGCTTCTGAAAATGGTCAACGAATGACCTGTCTAACTTGAGGCCTAAGTCACAAGAGGAAAGAGGGAGCCACGCGCAACACTGCCTGGATGACCAAGAACTGGAACCTGGATGACTCAGAGACCTAGGGTAGAACCAAAAACAACTGACAAAAGAAAATGTCAATGAAATGATTCCTAATGATATTTTGCTATTCTCATGGAACATATATACATATACATACATGTATATGTATATATGAGAGGCTTCATCCAGCAGCTGATGGGAGCAGATACAGAGGCCCACAGCTAAATATTAGGCAGAGCTCAGGTAACCTCACAGACATGGGAAGGAAGGATTATAGGAGCCAGAGGGGTCAAGGACACCGGGAGAACATAACCCATGGGATAAACTAAGCAGGGCTCAGAGGAACTCACAGAGTCTAAAGTCGCAATCATGGAGCCTGCATGGGTCTACACTAGGTCCTCTGTATACATGCTATGGCAGTTTAGCTTGAAGTTTCTGTGGGAATCCTAACAGTGAAAGTGGAGGCATGGCTAACTCTTGTGCCTGCTCATAAGACCCTTGTCTTCCTACTGGGTTGCCTTGTCCAGCCTAGATATGAGGGTTTTTGCTGAGTCTTACTGTATCTTGCTATGCCATGTTTGCTTGACATCCATGGAAAGCCTGCTCATTTCTGACGGGAAATAGAGGAGCAATGTATCTGGGGAAGAGGAGAAGTGGGGGAGGACTGGGAGGAGTGGAGGGAAGGGAGGCTGTGGTTGGGATGCATTGTGTGAGAGAAGAATAAATAAAAACAAAAAAGGAGAGAAAATATCTAGAATAGATTATAATTGTGATTATTATAATTATAGTAATAATTATAATAAATTATAATTAAAATTTTCCTCTGAATATTCATAGCCATTTAAATTATAATGAAATTATTGTCATTTTATTCTATTTTTCTACTAAATTATAGTTTTATTATATATTTTAACCAACTACTCAGAGACACTTTCAGTTTTTTCTCATGGATATTAGCATCTCAAAGGTAATTGCATCTGTTTTATATGAAAACATAGAGCTGTGTATTTATTTTGTTCCTAAATATTCTCATGAATCATTATTTATAAATGTTTTCCTATGCAAACAATCTTTCTCAGAAAACAATATCTACAATCACTGTGGTGCCTTGGATTTCCTCCTCGACCTGTTGATTGAAACACCCAGAATAACCATGAGCAGCTACAGTCACATGTCCCTGTTCGCTTCTCATTTTCAGGCTAACATTTATAAGTTGTAACTATGGAGATTAAGATTGAAATACATGTAGCATATTTGACTAAGAAAACTTTGACTTGTGAACCATTTACATATAAATTGGAGTCCCAACTGCCTGTCTGTCTTCTTATTTGAAAGAGGGGATGGAGCCAACAGGCTGAAATGGGGAAGTTGATAAAAACAAGCCATCAATGTCAATATGCTTCTCTACCTGTGCCTCGGCCAAGGGAGATATCAGATTGAGATCATGTATGAACAATGGTGAAATTCAAAGAAGGAATAAGGCTTGAAGGGGAAAATGTATCATTCAGCCATTTAATAAAAGATGGAATTGAGTGGGTGGTGGTGGTGCACAACTTTAATCCCAGCACTTAGAAGGCAGAGGCAGGTAGATCTCTGTGAGTTCAAGGTCTACCTAGTCTAAAGAGCTAGTTCCAAGATAGCCAAGGCTATGCAAAGAAACCCTTATAAAACCAAACAGATAAATAAAAAAAAATATGGGACTGAAGTCATGGGTATAGGTTCGAACATTTAGGAAAAGGAGAGAGAAGAAAAAGAACTGTTCCAGCACTGAGCCGTAAAACACTAATTTTTTGATGCCAGGTAGCAGAGGTGTACCATGCAAGTGGCCAAAGGGAAAGAAGGGTCATGAGATTGCTGTGTCTTAGCCAGAAGAGGCATGGTTCCGTGGGATTGTCCACTGTGAAATGGTCCTACTGGGCAAATGAGGGTAGAAAAGGAAACTTTTCACTGCATTATAGTAATCCATGGTGACCTACATAACACCGTTATTAAAATCACAAGCAAAAGTCAAAGTCAAACAGTCTTTAATATCAAATACATGAGCAAAGAGTTAGGGTTTAGCTTAGTGTTAAAACACTTGTCTATTATGTGAAATGCCAGTACCCAGAAACACACACACATATATACACACACATACATACAGAGAGAGAAAGAGAGAGAGACACAGAGAGAGACAGAGAGAGGGAGAGAGAATTAAAAGTACTTCTGTACACTATCAGCATTAACTTATGGTCACATATCACAACTTAAGGAGTTTGAGCAATAGAGTATCTACAGTGTCAGACAATTCAAGTTTTGGCAGAGAAGAGATGTCTCTCCTGCATAACCAAGACTGGATTTCCAGTTTTCTCTCCCCTCCCATGAAATGCCACATATCGTTTAATTACATTTTTTTATCCTCTTTATTAAAATATCCTTAACATTGGGGATGTGGATCTCAAAGACTGTCAAGGCTGGGAGCTGGGGAAGACTGTGAGCTTGTGAGTTCCACAAACCGCTATATCTCCCAATCGTGCCTAAAACGTACAGTGGAGGAGCCAGATATGGTGGATCAAGGCTATAATCCTGACGCGGAGACTGGGGATCCACCGCAAGTCTGAGGCCAGCCTGAAACATAAAGCACGTTCTGCGATGGCCTGAACAACAGAGTGAGAATTTCACAAAAACAAAAAGTAAAACTCCCAACGGAAGTGCCCATGAACACTCCACCTCACCCGGAAAATAGATATCAGTCATCATTCCTCCATCCAGATTCAGGCACCCAGGAGAGGCAGCATTGTAGGAGTCAGAGGGATGGAGACATCACAAGAACACAGCCCATACAATCGGCTAAGCAAGGCTCATAGGGGCTCACAGAAACTGAAGTGACAAACACAGATCCTCTATCGGTCCTTGCATATAACTTATGATTGTGTAGCTGGGTGTTCTTGTGGAACTACCAACCGAGAGAGTGGCGATTCTCTGATTCTTTGGCTTGTACTTAGGACCCTTTCCCTTCTGGCGGGTTGCCTTGTCCAGCCTTGGTATCAGGGTTTGTACCCACTCTTACTGTATCTTGTTAGGCCTTATTTCATGGATATTCCTGGGAGGCCTGCTCTTTTTTTTTTTTTAAAGGGAAATGGAGGAGGAGTGGATCTGTGGGAGAGGAGAGGTGGAGGGAGAGACTGGGAAGAGTGGAGGGAGAGGAAACTGTGGTTGGGATGTAATGTATGAGATAAAAGTAAAGGAGAGAGAGAGAGAGAGAGAGAGAGAGAGAGAGAGAGAGAGAGAGAGAGAGAGAGAGAGAGAGGCACCCAGGCCCCCTGAAGTCAGGTAGTTGTGATCCCTCACTCCAGAAGTAGAGGTCAGAGAATTAAGAATTCAAGGTTATCTTGTACTAGTGAGTTAGGGAAAATCCTGGGCTACATGAAAACCCTGTCCCATAAAAAGAAATTTAAAATAATAAATAAACAAATATTCATCCCAGGAATCTGAAAGACACCTTAGTGCCCTCACCAACATTTCTCTTCTGATTTGTCCCTTCTCTTGTCACATAGAATCTTTGTTCTTTGTTCATTTGTGTCTCAGAAAACTGCCTTCAGTAGGTAACACAGCTCTCCAAGTTTATTACTTAGGGCAAACCTTTTACCCTCAGAGGCTCGGGGTCCAGGTTCCCCCAGCTAAAAAGCTAAGAACTCCATTCTTATCCTCTCCCAAGCTGATGAGCAATATTGAGTAAATAAAATATGACCAAGAGTTCAAGGTAAGGTCAAGAGAGATGAAGTGCTTCTTAACCCATCAGTTAATATATTTATTGAACTACATTAAGCTTATAGGTATCAGATTGTGTTCTGTAGATCTTCCCCCAATAAATAATTAAATTTTTATAAATTTGTTTTGAAAATGTCACATTAGCTAATATACACTTAGTACACAATAAATCATAATGCTCTCTGCTTCTGGATTGTTATGAATTGCTAGTGAGTGAACCCTGGGACTCAAAGAGCAAATCAAAGACCTGTCAACCCTCTCTAGGAATCCCTGGAACTGGCTTATGCAGGAGCATGTCTAGCATAGTCATTCAGCTGAGAAAACAAGGTGAGTCATGGAAGAGTCACAGGCGTGGCCACCAGACAGATCTGGCCTGTTATTCCCTTATCCTGAACTGCTTGTGAAAAAGTCAGAAAGTCACAAAACTTATTTCCTCTGTGGTGGAGTACCAATACAGTGGTACAGTAGAGAGCCTGTCTCTCAGAGACTGTGGCATGCACATAGCCTGTACAGGTCTAAGCCAGCTGGGGTCCCAGTGCTGAGACAGAAAGTGGATCTGAGCCCCTGACTTAAGCCAGAAGTTAGCTCCAATTGAAAACCACACACAAAGGAAAAATTTGTTTCTTCCTGTGGACACTGGCTAGACCCCATGCCCAGGAGTGGGTGCCTAACACAAAACAAACTCATTAGTATTTTTGGAGGGTTTGCTTGTTGCCTGTTATTTTTGTTTTAGTTTGTTTGAATCATAATGTTGTCAGGGGCTTTTTTTAATCTTACAGGTCTCTTGCTTATAGATTACGGTTTTCAGTTTTGTGTTTTCAATTTTATGGGATATCTGTGTGTGTAAATGTGTGTGTCTCTGTATCTATGTGTGTGTTTCTTGTGCTTTTTCTTTAGCTCTTTTTTTTTTCCTGTTTGCTTATTTGTTTTGTCCCATTTGGTTTTGTTTGTTTCTATTTTATCCTTTTTTCCTGATGACCAAAGAACAGGAAATGGTGAAGCCTTACTAAGAAAGAGGGAAGCTATGTAAGTTGCTTGAAAGGAACTCTCGGGTAGGCCATGTCTTTCTGGAGCTGGCCAGCTCTAACTAGAGAGTGACAACAACTGAATCTTAGAGGACTGGTGGGTTGCCTTGTTAGGCATGAGGGAAGAGCTCTTATGCAAACACCTCGCTGTCCTTCTACTGCAGGCTGTCCTGACATCATTCCTGTAGCAAACTGTGGTTCAGAAAAAACAAACAAACAAACAAACTTAATGCCTTTCTACTAAGAAGCAAACCATACATGTGGGTCCTCCCTCTGGTTACCCCAGGCGTGGCATAAGTGACTCCATTTTTAATCTAGTAACTTTTATGGCAGCGATGCTCTGCTATTCGAATCTGAATAGTCCCTAACAGACTCATGCTTTCAACACTTCTCTGCAGCATGTGGTGCTACTGTGAGAGACTGTACAAGTTAACTGGGGTCTAGATGGAGGTCTTTGAAAGTCTATCTAGCCCCTGACCTTTGTCATGCTCTCTGCTTCCTGATACCCTGGGATGTGAAGAGCCTCCACCATCTGATCCTGCCATGTGAACTCAGCTGTTCTGCCATGCTTCCTCCTTCTCAATGGCCTGCCACCTCTGAAACTTTGAGCAGAAATAAGTCTTCCATCCTTTAGTTGTTTCTGTATTTTGGTCACAGTAATGCAAATGTCATTAATATACCTAATAAATGCTAAGTTGTGTAAAAGAATAATTTAAATTCTAATAAAAATACATTTTAAAAGGTAATATGAGTATTTTTCTCTTGTTATTATTTTTTCAGTCTTACAGTCTCACAGTTAAGACTGGTCCAGCTCATAGTGAATCATATGTTCCACAGAAGATGCTCCATGTCCATCCACACAGGGTTGTGAAGATTTGCCCTATCTGTGCCCTTAATTGCATCTTTTTCCAGACAGCACCTCATCACCTTCACTTTACAGGGTTCAAGTTGGCACTGACCCTAAAACAACTTGCTTTCACTTCCGATAATGCATAATGAGAAACATTTTTATGGAATATAATGGAGGGGCTGGCAGTAGCTTGAGAATTTCGCACAAGACTTAAAATGCAGCAGTTATCTGTCAGTCACATTCTGGAGCAAGTCATGCATAATAAACAGATAATATATTAGCTTGATGGAGGACACAGCAAATATGAAATGATAGAAAGCAGGCACAGATCAGAGCCCAGAGAGTCACGGGAAGATGTACTAGCAAAGGCCAAATTATGGGTTCTATCAACAATAATAGCAGAAATCAATTCTAGCCACACACCTACTCTAGCTGGGAAGCCTCTGGTGCGTGACAAAGCACTGGAACTTCCCAGCTCTAGAGGAAAGATAGCCTGTGTCCAGAATGAATTTCTTTTCAGTTGAATATCCAATCTACTTTCATCAGCCCTGAGAGGCTGTTGAATACATGTGCGATATAAATAAATATCAACCACCCAAATCACATTTTGGGGGCTGGGACTATGGATCAGTGGGTAAACAAGCACGAGGACCTGAATTTGGCTCCCCAAACCTTCATAAAAGCTAGGATCTATGGAGCGCATCTGTAACCCCAATGTTGAGGGTAGAGACAGATGGATCCCAGGAGCTTCCCAGCTAGACAGTCTAGCCAAAGAGCTCAAGGTTCAGTGGGAGACAAAGTATAGAGCCATGGAAGGAGACACCCAACATTGACTTCTAGCTTCCATATACTGGTGCATAGGCAAGTGTATCCATAGATGCACACACCACACACACCATAAAATAACGCTATTTTTCACGTTGGGGCAGCAAGAATATTTGATTGGGTTATGACTTAGATTCAAGCTTATTTCATTTCTGACTTTATCATTTGTTAAGATGCACAGGAAGTAGGAATGGGCAAAGTTAAAAGAGCAGACGACGTAAAGAAGTGAAAGCACACTTCCTGAAAGAGAGCACAAATGTGTTGCCTCTGCTACTCTGGGAACAGTGATCCCACATTCCAGTGGAGGAAGAGATTTTAAATGCATAGAAATTTCCGATGGGCATAGTGATATAAACCTTTGTTTCCAGAACAAACGAAGCAGAGGCAGATGTATCTCCATGAATATGATGCCTGGTCTCTATAGTGAGTTCCAAAACTGCCAGGGTTATATGACTCAAAAATTTATATATATATATATATATATATATATATATATATATATATATATATATATATATATGAAGAGAAAAAGAGAGATCTCTACTAATTGCTCTCATCTTATTCCATGCTCCCATGCTTTTAGATTTATTTTCATTTATTAGCATGTGTGTGTTTTTATGTAAGTAAATGCTACTATATTCATGGAGGTGCCCACAGAGGCCAGAAGAGGACCTCGGTCACCTGAAGCTGGAGTTATAGGTCTACTGTGAGCTGCCCGATGTGGTTACTGGGAACTAACCTGCATCCTCTGGAAGAGTGGCAAGTGCTCTGAACCACTGAGCTGCTTCTCAGCCAAAACTTTCCTTTTCGGAATGTAATGCTTTATGCAATTACACTTTCTCTTTTTCAGTAATAACTTTCTGTTCTAGCAAGATATCAGAGAAAAAAAGAATAACATGCTGTTTAAATCATCAAATTATGAAGTCTATGACCACATCCAACTAAACTAAAGGTGACCATTTCATGGAGTGAGGGAAGCCATTGCTCAATAACATGGATATATCCTATCTTTAAATGATTTATTATAGTATTTCAGGTCAGTTTACCTTTCCCTGGACAACCCAAGTAGTTTTCACAATTTCCCATTTTGCATTGGAATAGTTTTCTAAGAAGTCACACCATTAGTCTGGCTATCTCTGTGAATAGTGAGCTTACTTTCTGAGCCAAAAATAGGATCCAGGATCTGCCCAAAAGGGAGAGAGTTTGACATTCAATTTCCAGCCCTGATTTTGTCTTTTCTTCACCAAATGAATTTTCGATACTGTCACCAAAATTATATTGCTCAGTTTGAAAACGTATCATGCCATTTCCACACTTCAGATCTTTTGAAAATCAATGGCAATCTGTAGAATAACAGTCCAAACTCTCATTTGGTTGAGCTAAGCTTCAAATCTTTTAGCCTGAGCTAATAATTTCTCACAATATACTTTTTTGGAACACTTCTGAACAGCCAATCTGAATGTCTCATTGTGTCTTATCCCAACTACCTTTGTGCCCACTGTCCTTTCCTGCTGAAATACTCTTTCTACACCTCACCTCATCCTATTCCCCCAGACACACTTATGCATATCCTCTGAGACAGATTCAAATATCCCTTTGTGTATTTTTCTAATATTCTCCCCATCCATTAATTATTTCTTATGTGTCATTTGATTGATGGAGGTGTAAATAATCATTCTGAGTGAAGCAACCTAGACCCAGAAAGATAAACACTGTATGTTCTCTCTCATGTGGATGCTAGCTTTGGCTCTTTAGATATATGTGTGTAGAATGGAGTACTTTTAGAAGTTAGAAAACCAGTAAGAAAGCATTGAAGAGATTTCAAGGGAAGGCATAAAATAATATAAAAGGGAGAAACAGGGATAATGAAGCAAGAAGGGACTGGTGAAGTGGAAGATGGGTGGGCTGGGTAGAGGAAGGAGTAAGGATAGCTAAAAACTAAAGACCATTGGGAAAGTCATATGGAAGCCTATTCTTGTGGAAGATTTTTAAAATATGTGCATATATAAAGAAAGTTTAGATAGAGTACCGTGGGGAATGGTCAGTGCCTATCCCAGACATCACTATCAAGTAAAAAGCCCAGTGTCATGTATGGGCTACCTCTTTCAAGTTGTTGGTCCCATAGACCCACCCCAAACATCACATTGCTCTTAACTACCCTTCAGGACTTGATGGTCAGACCCTATTGCTAAAGATATCCCATACCTGAATCTTAGTACATGAAGAGATCAAGTTGGGGAGGTCCTTAGCCAGCAAGTGGCCCTGATCCAGTAGCAGCAAATCCATCCAGAGGAGATCTCCCAACTCAGCCTGCTTTGGAGCTGAGGCTCTGGGGACAAAGTGGTGAGTGCAAGGCTGCAGGGATTTCTTTGTTCCATGGAGCCAGCATATACCAAGCCCGCCTTTTATCTGCGAGGTCCTTGGCCAGCAAGTAGCCCTGACCCAGTACCAGCAGATCCATCTGGAAGGGGTCCTTAGATCCACCATGAAAGCCTACTTCAGGGAGGAGGGGATCTGAGAGCCAACTCCAGTACTGAGGGGACCTAAGAGAGGGCAGAACAAGAAAAATCCCTAAGTACACAGTTAGCCACAATATAAATCAGACCAAGCCACTAAGACTCTCCTGGCCACATTCAAAGGAAGAGATGGACAGGCAACAATGCAAGAATTTCTCCAACAACCTGAAAAGCAACATAACACCAGGATCCAGCGAATATGCAACAGAAAGACTTGAACAACCTAATCCAGAAGAAGTAGAAGAAATCGACTTTAAACATAACATAACATTATGAAAGTGATAGAGACCATTAAAGAGAATGTGAAAAACTCCTTTAAAGAAATGGATGAGAAGACTAATAAGAAGTTAGGAGAAATGAATAAATCCCTCAAAGATACCCTAGAAAACCAAGAAAAAGCAATCAAACAGGTAATGGAAACAGTTCAAAAGTTGAAAACTGAAATGGAGGCAATGAAGAAAACACCAACCGAGGGATGGATGGATATGGAAAATCTGGGTAAATGAACAGGAACTACAGAGACAAGTATAACCAAAAGAATACAAGAAATAGAAGAAAGTATATGATAGAGAAAATAAACTCATTGGTAAAAGAAAACAGGAAAACCAACAAATTCTTAACACAAACATCCAGGAAATCTGGGACAACATGAAAAGACCAAGCCTAAGAATAATAGGGTAGAAGAAGGAGAAGAATTACAGCTCAAAGACCCAGAAAATATATTCAACAAAATTATAGAAGAAAACTTTCCCAACCTAAAGAAGGACATTCCTATGAAGGTACAAGAAGCATAGAGAACAGCGAATAGACTGGATCAAAAAATACATCCCCTCACCATATAATAATCAAAACACAAAACATGCAGAATAAAGAAAGAATACTAAGAGCTGCAAAGGAAAAAGGTCAAGTAACATACAAAGGTAAACCTATTAGAATTCCACCTGATTTCTCTATGGAAACCATGAAAGCCAGAAGGTCTTGGATAGGTGTGCTGCAGACACTAAGAGACCACGGATGCAAGCCAGACAACTATACCCAGCAAAGCATTCCTTCACCATCGATGGAGAAAACAAGATATTCCAGGATAAAAACAAATTTAAGCAATACATAGCCACAAACCCAGCCTTACAGAAAGTACTAGAAGGAAAACAATAATGAAAGGAAGCAAACAATACCCATAATAACACAGACATCTAACAGCCCTCCACTGGCACAACTCAAAAAAGGGAAATGCACAAACTCTACCATTCCCCCCAAAAAATAACCAGAATTAACAACCAATGGTCATTAATATCACTTAATATCAATGAACTCAGTTCACCAATAAAAAGGCACAGGTTAAGAGAATGGATATGAAAACAGGGTCCAACATTCTGTTGTTTACAAGAAACATACCTCAACCACAAAGACAGACATTATCTCAGAGTAAAGAGTTGGGAAAAGGTGTTTCAATCAAATGGCCCTAAGAAACAAGTAGGTGTGGCTATACTAATATCAAACAAAATTGACTTCAAACTAAAATCAATCAGAAGAGATGGAGATGGACACTTTATACTCTTAACAAGAATAATCCATATGTATGAAGTCTCAATCCTGAATATCTATGCCCCTAATATAAAAATACCCACATATGTAAAAGAAACATTACTAGAACTCAAAGCACACATCAAACCCCACACACTAATAGTAGGAGATTTCAACACTCCTCTCTCACCAATGGACAGGTCAACCAGACAGACCTAACAGAGAAATAAGAGAACTAATGGAGGTAATGAATCTAATGGATTTAACAGACATCTACAGAACAATCCACCCAAATAGGAAAGAATATACCTTCTCCTCAGCATCTTATGGAACCTTCTCGAAAATTGATCACATAATCGGTAACAAAGCAAACATCGACAGATACAAACAAATTGGAGTAACCACCTGGGTCTTATCAGATCACCATGAAGTAAAGTTAGAATTTAACAACAATTCCACCCCCAGAAAGCCTACAAACTCATGGAAACTGAACAGTCAACTACTGAACCACTCCTGGGTCAAGGAAGAAATGAAGAAAGAACTTAAAGTCTTCCTTGAATTCAACAAAAATAAAGACACTATGGGACACTATGAAAGCAGTGCTAAGAAGAAAGTTCATAGCACTTAGTGCCCACATAAAGAAAATGGAGAAAGCACACATTAGTGACTTAACAGCACACCTGAAAGCTCTAGGAGAAAAAAGAAGTGACTCACCCAGGAGGGGTAGAAGACTGGAAATAATCAAACTGAGAGCTGAAATCAACAAAATAGAGACACAGAAAACAATCCTAAGAATCAATGAAACAAAGAGCTGGTTCCTTGAGAAAATCAAGAAGATCGACAAACCCCTGTCCAAACTAATCAAAAGGTGGAGAGAGAACATTCAAATTAACAAGATCATAAATGAAAGGGGGAACATAACAATAGACACTGAGGAAATTCAGAGAATCATTAGGTCTTACTACAAAAGCCTGTATGCCACAAAATTTGAAAATGTAAAAGAAATGGACAATTTTTTAAATAAATATCATATACTGAAATTAAATCAAGAACAGGTGAACAATTTAAATAGACCTATAAGTCACGAGGAAATAGGAGCTGTCATCAAAAACCTCCCAACAAAAAAAAAAAAAAAACAGACCAGGACCAGATGGTTTTAATGCAGAATTCTACCAGAACTTCCAAGAAGAGCTAATACCTATACTCCTTAAGGTGTTTCACATAATAGAAACAGAGGAGTTATTGCCAAACACTTTTTATGAAGCTACAGTTACCCTGATATCAAAACCACACAAAGACACAACCAAGAAAGAGAATTACAGATCAATCTCACTCATGAACATGGATGAAAAAATTCTCAATAAAATACTGGCCAACTGAATCCAAGAACACATCAAAAAGATTATCCATTATGATCAAGTAGCTTCATCCCAGAGTTGCAGGGCTGGTTCAACAGTCGAAAATCCATCAATGTAATCCATCATATAAATAAACTGAAAGAAAAAAACCATATGATCATTTCATTAGATGCGGAAAACACATTTGACAAAATTCAACACCCCTTTATGATAAAGGTCTTAGAGAGATTAGGGATACAAGGACCATATCTAAATATAATAAAAGTAATTTACAGCAAGCTGACAGCTAACATCAAATTAAGTGGAGAGAAACTCAAAGCCATTCCCCTAAAATCGGGAATAAGACAAGGTTGTCCACTCTCACCATATCTCTTCAATATAGTGCTTGAAGTTCTAGCAATAGCCATAAGACAACAAAAGGAGATCAAGGGGATTAGAATTGGAAAGGAAGAAGTCAAACTTTCATTATTTGAAGATGATATGATAGTATACATAAGTGACCCCAAAAGCTCTACCAAAGAACTCCTACAGCTGATAAATATCTTCGTGATATGGCAGGATACAAGATCAACTCAAAAAAATCAGTAGCCCTCCTATACACAAAGGATAAAGAAGCAGAGAGGGAAATCAGAGAAACATCACCTTTCACGATAGCCACAAATAGCATAAAGTATCTTGAGGTTACACTAACCAAGGAAGTGAAAGATCTATTTGACAAGAACTTTAAGGCCTTGAAGAAAGAAATTGAAGATGATGCCAGAAAATGGAAGGAGCTCCCATGCTCCTGAATTAGTAGGATAAATATAGTAAAAATGGCAATTCTACCAAAGGCAATCTATAGATTTAATGCAATCCCCATCAAAATCCCAACAAAATACTTCATAGACATTGAGAAAACAATAACTAACTTTATATGGAAAAACAAAAAGCCCAGGATAGCCAAAACAATCCTATACAATAAAGGAACTTCTGGAGGCATTACCATTCCGGACTTCAAACTCTACTACAGAGATACAGTAATGAAAACAGCTTGGTATTGGCATAAAAACAGAGATGTTGACAAACAGAATCAGATCGAAGACCCGGATATTAATCCACAGACCTATGAACACCTCATATTTGACACAGAAGCTAAAATTATACAATTTTTGAAGCATCTTCAACAAGTGGTGCTGGTTAACCTGTAGGAGAATGAAAATAGATCCATATCTATCACCATGCACAAAAATCAAGTCCAAATGGATTTAAGACCGTAATATAAATCTGACCACACTGAACCTGATAGAAGAGAAAGTGGGAAGTAGCCTGCAATACATGGGCACAGGAGACCACTTCTTATATATAAACCCAGTGGCACAGACAATAAGAGCAACAATGAATAAATGGTACCTCCTGAAACTGAGAAGCTTCTGTAAAGCAAAGGACACTGTCATTAAGACAAAAAGGCATCCTACTGAATGGGAGAAGATCTCCAAAATATAGAAAGAACTCAAGAAACTGGACATTAAAATTCTAAATAATGGGGTAATGATCTGAACAGAGAATTCTTGACAGAAGAAGTTCAAATGGCCAAAAGATATTTAAGGTCATGTTCATTTTCCTTAGCGATCAGGGAAACGCAAATCAAAACAACTTTGAGATACCATCCTACACCTGTCAGAATAGCTAAAATCAAAAACACCAAGGATAGCCTATGCTGGAGAGGATGTGAAGTAAGGGGAACACTCATCCATTGCTGGTGGGAATGCAAACTTATGCAACCTCTTTGGAAATCAGTATGGTGGTTTCTTGGGAAATTGGGAATCAACCTACCTCAGGATCCAGCAATACCACTCTTGGGAATATACCCAAGAGATGCCCAAGAAATACTACCAACGCATTTGTTCAACTATGTTCATAGCAGCATATAATAAGCAGAACCTGAAAACAACCTAGGTGCCCCCTAGGAAGAATGAATAAAGAACGTGTGGAATAGATACACATTAGAATACTACTCAGCGGTAAAAAACAATGACATCTTGAATTTTTCATGCAAATGGATGGAAATAGAAAACGCTATCCTTAGTGAGATAACCCAGACCCAAAAAGATGAATATGGTATGTACTCACTCTTTAGTGGACTCTAGCCATAAACAAAGGACATTAAGCCTATAGTTCACAAGCCTAGAGAAGACAAATAGCAAGGTGATCCCAAAAAAAACCATACATAGATCCTCCTGGAAATGGGAAGCAAACAATATCTGGGCAAAAGTTGGGAGCATGGGCGTTGGGGTAGGGGTGGGGGATGGGGAGAGGATTAAGGAGAAGGGAGAAGGGAAAGACTGGGGAGAGCTTGCAGGAGTGGGAGGGTGAATATTGGGGAAAGGCAGATACTGTAACAGGGATCTATTTTAGGGTTGTCAAGAGACTTAGCTCTAGAGGGGATTCCAGGTGTCCACAGGCATGTCCCCTGATACGTCCTTGGGCAGCAGAGGAGAGGGAATATGGACTGGTCTTGTCCCATAGTCACACTGATGAATATCTTGATTATCACCACAGAAATTTCGTCCTATGGATGGAGATAGAGACAGAGACCCACATCCACATCAGAGCAATGGACTGAGCTCCCAAGGTCCAGTTGAAGAGCAGAAGGAGGGAGAAGATGAGCAAGGAAGTCAGAACAGTGAGGGGTTGATCCACCCACTGAGACAGTGTGCCTGATCTAATGGAAGCTCACCAAATCCAGCTGGACCGGGACTGAAGGAGCATGTGATCAAACCCGACTCTCTAAATGTGGCTGCCAATGGGGACGGACTGAGAAGCCATCGATAATGGCACTGGGACCTGTCTATTCTGCATGTATTGGCTTTTTGGGACCCTAGTTTACTTGGATGCATACCTTCCTAGGCCAGGATGGAGGGGAGAGAGCCTTGGACTTCCCACAGGGCGTGGTACCCTGCCCTCTCTTAAGGATGGAAGAGGGAGGAGGGTTAGTGGGGGAGTGGGAGGGGAATGAGAGAAGGGGAGGAAGTGTCACTTTTTGATTGGAAAAATAAAAAAAACAAAGATATTCTAAAAAAAAGAAAGAAAGAAAGAAATCAAGTTGGTACCCACTCACACACTTCATCCTTAATGGCTAGCTTTCATAGTACTGGAAAGTACCGGGGTGAGGGGAGTAACCAATACTTTTATCCAGCTGTGAGCCCTGTGAACTATAATAACTGTCCTGGCAAGATAGTTTCACTGGTGCAATAGTGGCAAAAGAGTAACCAACACTTTCTGATTAGATTTGCAATCCACTACACAAGATGAAACTCATGGCTGCTACCAATACTCAAGCCCAGAATCTGTAACTGCATAGACCATATAGGCCCTAGGGGAGAGCTTACTTCTATAATTCTAGTAAATGGACATAGTTTTAAGCTGCCCCAACGTGTTTATCTTTATACCTTTAGATTACTCATCTCTCAACCCTCATCAGAAAGGTTCTTATTACAGTAAATGATTATTGACACAGAGACCTGCATTTCTTCAACATGCAGAGAACAGGAAACTATGGAGTCCTCAGGGCTAAATGGCACTCTTCCTCCCAAGACTCAATGGTCATCTTGGAAAAGGGAGTAGAAAGATTACAAAAGCCATAGGCAGTGAAAATCTGCAACAATACAGTGTTTCCCAAACATTACAGGTCATTGCATGCATGAACACACGGGGGCTATGACAGAAGGCACAAAACCTGCCCAAGATCAAGCCAGGCAAAATCCCAACACAGATGATAGAGAAGGTCAAGTTTCACCCTTGCTGAGAAACTATTTGCAGTTGTAGCTGACCGGGAAAGGGAGAACCAGTCTTCCTCAGTGATTTGCAAGAAGAAGAAGCCAGCCAGACTCCCTTTGTAAGTCCTATACCATGAGTATACTGGCAACATTAAACATGATCAATGTTTTTCTATGTGTTTTTAATTGAACTAGAAATACATAACTTTACCCCATTCATTTCCTCCCTTCAGCCCCTCCCATTTGCCCTCCCTTGAACTCTTCCATGCATCCTCAGCATTCATGGTAATAGCCTCTTTTTTGTTGATTACTTTTGTTACATGTATATATGTAAGGGTATGTGTGCAAAAACATGTATAAGTTGGCCTATTGAACCCATTTTGTTTGTGTGTGCATGATTTCAAGGTTAACCACTTTGCACTGTACAACCAATGAGGGAGCTCATTCTAGGACAGATTAATTCTCATTCTCCCAGAAGTCATTAGCTGCCTGTAATTCCTTGTTGAGGGGCAAGGCTCCACAAAAGTCTCTTCCTTCCAAGTTACTAGGGCCATTAATGTTGCCATTGTTCTGGTCTGGTTTATACAGTCATTTCTAGGGGAGACTGTTACAGAGCAGACTTCCTGGTACTCTAGATCTTACTATCTGTCCATTCCTCCTCCAAAATGTTCTCTGAGGCATAGATACAGGAGCTGTGATACACATGTATCTATTGGGGCTGGGTTACCCACAATTTGTTAGACTCTGCATTGTGTCCACTTGTGATCTGTGACAGTCTCTATTTGCTGTAAAGAGAGGTTTCTTTAATGAAGGATGGTAGCTACACTTATCTGTGGGCATAGGGTGGTTTAGAATGTAGTGAGGAATTATATGCTGGTCTAGCAAAGTGGCAGTAGTAGATTCTTTTTTAAGGTCCACGACATCACTATCCCAAAGACGCTGGCTAGGTTTTCAGTACATGACATGATGTCCCTTCTATTAAATCCAATTAGACAGCTGTTGACTGCCAATGACATATAAGTACCAGTCATTACAGCTTTATGTACATCTTGCCATGTTGGCAATTGTAGGGTCCATACATGCTGAAGCTGGACAGAATTGTCTAATTGCTCACCTCCCTTGGCAGCTTACATAGTATTTTCTGGAACTGTGCAAGCTAGATTATTGGAAAGGAGATTTTGAGTCAGATCCAGCTCCAGTCCTGTGTCCTAAATGTATTGTGTCTTCAGCAATGGGCCTACCTTCAACCCCTAAGACAGAACCAGGGGTGACACCAATAATCTATATTGTTTGAGGAATTAGCTACTCTGACCAACCATTCAAAAGGAGGTTTTCCGTGCCTGGCACTGGGAGTTTCGTTAGCCTATGGCTCTTGTGAAGGCCAGCCCAAATGGCTTAACCTCTTTTAAGACAGACAGAATGATGAATAAGTGATGATGATAAAGACAAATGGATGGATGGATATATAGATAGACAGACAGACAGACAGGCAGGCAGGCAGGCAGACAGACAGACAGACAGACAGACAGACAGACAGACCCACAGATAGATGTTGGAGGGAGGCCACTAGTTAGTTTCCAGCCATTTAGCCCTGAAATAATGACACAGAAACCATATTAATTAGATCACTGCTTGGCCCATTAGTTCTAGGTCATTATTGGCTAACTCTTACATATTAATTTAACTCCATTCTATTAATCTGTGTATCACCACGTTGCTGTGGCTTACTGGCTAAAGTTCCCAGTGTTTGTCTCCAGCAACTCCATGGCTTCTCTCTCATTCTGCCTTTCTTCCTCCCAGCAATTGAACTTAGTTTTTCCCACCTAGTTCTGCCCTTGCTATAGACTCAAAGCAGTTCTTTATTCATTAACCAATAAAAGCAACACATAGACAGAAGGACCTCCCACAGCAGATATATATATATATATATATATATATATATATATATATATATATACTCTGTATCATTTAGATAAATATAAAATAGTATGATATCAAGACAGATGAATAGATGATGATGAAGATAGATGAATGGATATAGATAGATAGATAGATAGATAGATAGATAGATAGATAGATAGATAGATAGATAGATGTATTCTGTAAAATTTAGGTAAATATAAAATAATATGATATCAAGATAGACAGATGAATAGATGATGATGATGATGATGAAGATAAATGGATGGATAGATATGTACATATACATATTCTGTACAATTTAGGTAAATATAAAATAGTATGATATCTTGAGGCATTACTAAGCAATTTTCTTGGTGTTATTTGTCTCTTGTACCTCTTTCTCCTTCTATAGTGACCTCCTTGTCTCAGATAGATCCCCTTCCTTGTTATTCTGTTTCCCACTTCCCATCCCCAGTATCCTGCTATTCCCCTCCCAAGCACCCACATACAACTATTGACCCTTTTTACATCCCTGGTTTGACTCTTATAGGTGCAGGAAGGCGTTTTCTGAACAGGATTCCATTTTCCATGGCATTAAGGCCATCAACTGACAACTGGAACTTCATGAAAGCTTCTGTACAGCAAAGGAATCAGTCAAATAAAGAGGAAGCTCACCGAATAGGAGAGAATCTCAGTCAGCTATACATCTAATCTAACAAAGTATTATTATCCAGAATTTTCAAAGAACTTAAAATCACAAAGTCAAGGAAACAACCAACCAAATTAAAGCACAGGCTGTAGATCAGAACAGAGAGTTGTTAACAGAAGAAACAAACAAACAAAAAAAAAGGCTAACGAATCCTGCAAAAGGAGTTCATCATCCTTACAGTAATGGAAGTGTGAATTAAAGTAAATTTGAGATTTAATTTGACCCTCATCAAAATGACTAATATGAAGAAAATAACTGATAACAAATGCTAGTGGGGTTGCAGAGAAAGAGGAATCCTCATTCACTGGTGGTAGAAATGCAAACTAATGCAGCCATTCTGGAAATCAGTACAGAGAATCCTCAAACAACTAAAATTGCATCTACCATGTAAGCCAGCTACACAGTCCTTGACATATGCCCAAAGAACTCAACATCCCACTCCACAGGAGCTTCTGAGCAGTGTTCATTGCTGCCTTATTAACCATAGCCAGGAAATGCAAACAACCTAAATATCCTTCGACACATGAGTAGACAAGGAAAATGTGGTACGTATTTATGATAGAATACTATTAAACTGTAAAGAGAAATGAATTTTAGCTATCCATATTCAATATGATCGTCTCTAGGTTCACAATTGAATGACGTAACCCAGACCAAGAAAGACAAACATCAAATGTTCTCTTCCATGTGGGTACTCACTCTAAATCCTCAACTCATTGATTGTTTTTAAAAACATCATATGAAGGTGGGAGGGAAAAGTGATGGGAGGTATAAGGGAGTACGAGAGGGGAGAGAACAGGGTGGGTGGATTTTATCAAAATACCATATACATGGATAAAATAAGCAATAAAAAACTCACTTTAGCTCACACAAAACACTCACAATATTATGTATCCTAAAAGGAGGCTGCTTGTTTGTTTCCCAGCTGCCCAGACCCAAATAATCACACAGAAACTGTATTAATTACAACACTGTTTGACCAATAGCTTAGGTTTCTTTTTTTTTAAAGATTTTATTTATTTATTATGTATACAGTATTCTCAGTATTCTGTCAGGATATATGCCTGCACAGCAGAAGAGGGCGCCAGATCTCATTACAGATGGCTGTGAGCCACCATGTGGTTGCTGGGAATCGAACTCAGGACCTTTGGAAGAGCAGGCAGTGCTCTTAACCACTGAGCCATCTCTCCAGCCCAGCTTAGGTTTCTTATTAACTAACTCTTACATCTTAAATTAACCCATTTTTATTAATCTGTGTATTGTCATGAGGCTGTGGCATACTGGTAAGGTTTTAGCGCCGGCGTCTTTCTCCTTCTGTAGCTGCATCGTGTCTCCCGAACTCCGCCCACTCTATATATCTACATCTATATCACCACCTACATCTATATATCTCTTACAGCCTGGCTATATTCTGCCCTGCCATAGGTCAAAGCATTTTCCTTATTAACCAATGGTAATAAAACATATTCACAGCATACAGGGGGAAATCCCACATCATATATCAATTTTGGTTCATATATTTAGATTATCTTTTAACTAAAGCTTTTTGTAGCTTTTAATAAACCATGTCTTTTATGCAGGATCTCATGTAACCCAGGCTAGCCTCAAATTCACTGTGTAAACCAGGATGACTTTGAACTTCTGACTCTCCTGCTTAAGTGCTCAGACAGTAGATGTGTACCACCAAGTCTGGTGTATTAACCATGCCTCTCTGGAGGAACAACAAAAAAGGGATACATACGTATATTATAAAAATTTATTAAATCAGTTAACAAAATCATAACTATAATTGTATCGTATTTGAAAGATTAAGGACCCAATAGTTGCTGGATCCTTAAGGCTGGGTATCTCGGCATTCCTAATTTGATACCAAAATTCCTGGAAGGTTCCTCGGAGCCTCTGGTTCTTAGACAATGATGGCAGCCTGGTTCTTATATCAGTGAAGGAATCAGTAGCAGTAGCAACTGGTTGACTCAGATTGGCACCAAGAAGAAAGGCCAAGCAAGCAAGATGGAAAGCCAAATGGGCAAAAGTTGGATATTCGTCATTCTGCAGTGTTCTTTTTTGATGTGGGATGCTACCAAATGGTACCACTAACAGTCAGGGTGTGTCTTTCCATATCAATTAAGGCAGCCAGGCTCCCAACTCAGATGATTCTAATTTGTTGCAAGGTGACATTGAAACTGGCCATCACACCTAGTTTATATGGTGTTAGGGAATAAAAGGGCTTCAGGAATGCTGTACACACACTGTGCAAATGGAGTCATGCCTTCAGCCCCATAAATTGATCTCTTTTAGGGGTAAGTCCTGCCTAATAGATGTCAAACTTGCTTTCCTCATTCTCATTAGGTGGGTTCTACCACTTGGGGGAGCTGTTTCAACAATGGTACAAGCATTGAGGTGGAAGGAGATGCTGACCTTTAACAATTACTCAATAATTTTAGTATTTTAATAACTCTTACAAACCTAGAATGATGAATGCACAACAGTGAAAATCAAAACAGCATCGAACTGTTTAGTTAATTAGTAACCAGAGGACATAAGACCAGACTTCAACAAAGTTGTAGAAAGTCTCATTCATTAGATTAAGAATCCACATTAATATAGCTTGAGCGTAATAACTGTTATCCTTCTCTCTAGAAAGCTAATTACAGAGAACCATCATTTTTATTTTTTGTTGGTCACTAGAGCAGCTCCAGAGATGTACCTACTGGGGAAGTGTGAGACTTCTTTACCAAGGGCTAATTTGAGTAGGTGCTAACCCCCAAAGAGAAGACAGGGCAATAAAAGACTGCATTTCCCTGGCAGACTTTATTATTATTATTATCATTACAATCATAGGCAAATGTTTTGACCCAAATTCTTGACTTCCTATTGACAGGATCCTTGGCAATGGGTGTCCGACCAGAGGACTCTCTTTACCTTGGAGCTCCTGAGAGACAGAAAATATTGCACCATGCCACATCCTGTTCTTCAAATTGCATTCAATTGCACAATATGATAACATCTAAATCCCATTTCCGTACCTGATCTAAAGCAAAGAACAAAATAATTGCCAAAGAATAAAACGTAATTAGGCCTTGTTTGTCATTTCACATATACCTTTTTAAAAAGAAAAAAGCAGCCCGCTTTCATTTCTTAATTTTCAGCTCTCCTATTCAAATTTTGGTTTGTCTTGTTTTGCTTTTATTTCTCCAGCTGTAGGTAAATGGAAAGCAGAGCTATAAAGACGAGATTCTCTATTGAGTTTCTAGTTCACCCAGCACAGCATTTATCCAGCAGGTACAGGAGACACTGTACCAGGCTAGGACACACACATGTCTTCTTCCCACCTCCACAGATGCTTCTGCTGACAGGCCAGCCTCAGCCTTGTCCAGAGCCTGAGCCAGTTCTGTACCCAGAATCTGGTCTCACTCACTAGGACCTCCCTTAGCTGGCTGCTAGCTAGATACTACATGCCCTAGTGGTCCTGAGTCCATTTCCAAAGGGCATCACCTGAATCAACCTGGATGTTCAGAAAAGCAGAGCCAAGAGGCTCCCCCAGAAAAAAAGTTTTAAGAAGAAACAAAGTATTCAAGAACGTTGACTTCAGCATCTGTTGAGAACTTGCCCATCATTGCCAATGCAAATTAACAATAAATGGCCTGTCACAAAGTCAGCTCCATTTTCTGACAGTATGTTTAGAAAAAAAAAAGTGACATTATGATATCATGTTGTCAGCAGCACCTGCATGACCTGTGTTTTAAAATCGCTCTTCCTAGAACCATCCGAAGCCATTTGGGGCTGATACGTGAACTAAGTGAAGGTTCTTCTGAGGAAAACATTACTCAGGACAAATGTCTTGAATATCGAGTATTTTAATAACCAGTTTCTCAGAGTTACAAACATGATTAGCTTGGGGAACGAGTCTGGGCAACTGTCTCAAATAAACTGCTTTGCCCTCTGGCCCATCCTTGAGTTGAAACAACTCACAGTCATGAGAAATATGCAGAGAAAGCTGAGGCTCAGACCCAGCCTCTCTCACTTCCTTCTCAGAATGAAAGTTCTGCTTGCTTTTTCCTAGTGATGAGGGCCAAAATGACACCTCTGAACAGGTGGCCGAACCCAAGATGACTTACAGCTGTCCAGATTTGATCCGGTGCTGCGTGACCAGGGAAATCAAGCATAACGTGTTCTGTTCAGCCCACGTCTCAAGCATCTGAGGTGTGCTGCAATGACTCAACACTTGTGAGTCTTCTCTTTGGTGAGAGGAAAAAACTTGCAAAGACAGATGGCACCACCTAAAAATTGAAAGGAGTGAGGGCCGAGGCCTGCGGAGGCAGTTTAATCACATCAAAGCAGTTGATCATTGCACATAATAACACAGGGCCTTAAGAAGCCGGCTCTGACACTCTCATTTGTCCTGTGATAGAGTGCTCACTGCATGGGAGTTTAATATCCCCAGTGCAATCAAACTTGGAGGCACAGAGAATGTGCCTGTCATCTCTAAGCCGGAAGTCACCTCACAGCACTTGCTTCACTCAGCAGGAAGGGCCTGGTGCAAGGAGCCAGAGTCTATCACCCTAAGGAAGACTCTCGCGTGAGACTGGAGAATGTCCAAGCACCAACTAAGAGTGTGTGAGGCCAAGTCATGGAAATTTTTTTTCAAAGCGGCCCAAGTAAGTCTGTCTTTAAGCTGTGTTGAGAACCATCAGGATGTGCGGTGTTGGCCACTCAGAGTGACCACTGGTACACTGTTTTGGAATTCAGCCCAAAGGCTGAATGTACACAGTCTTCCCAGAACAAGACTGCCTCACTCCCTTGTGGAAGCAACGCAATATTTTCCCTGTCAGTGTACAGTCCCCAGGGAAATCTCTGATGCCATGAAAATCTCCTTTTCTACTGAAACAAGCAAATCTCCTGGCTGTTTTGCTCAAGATTAGCCTGGAACCAAATCTCTTGTCCTAGGGAAAGTAGGTGTTATTATCATTTCAAAAATAAAGAAATGGAAAAATCTGAGAGGCAGAATGACTTGACAAGTTTCAAACCACTAGCAAGAACAGTCTTTCTTCAAAGTTAAGGATTACGAGTTCTCTTTCCAATGACTAAAGTTTGTTGTTTTGGGGGATGTTTCTTGAGTGAATTGAAATGTGTTTTCCATTGTGATACCTTCCCATATGCATAAGATTTTAGATGTAGGAAAGCAGGTTGTCCTCTGGAACAGGAAATTATAAGCAGGTTATTTTAAAGCAGTCATAAGTCATTTTCAGAATTTTGCCTCCGTGTCAGTCACCAGAACTGCTTGAGAATTCATCAGAAGCACTGATTGTCAACCATGCCCCAGCCCTGGAGCATCACAATATCTGGCTATGGGGCCAGCAACCAGCTGATTTTGATGCTCCACCAAGCATGAGAAGCACTGTGTTAGATGAAAGCTAAACTATAAATCTGTTTCCTAAATCATTGTTGAGATACAACCCCATGTTTATACATGTGCACATCTATATGTGTATGTGTATAAGCCAGAGATCAACACTGAGTGTCTTCCTCAATTTCTCAACCTCCTTTTTTTAGACTAATAAATCACTGAACTAAGGTTCATGAATTTACTACTGACTGGCCAGTGACTCTCCCAGGTCACCTTTGTCTCTGACTCCCAGTTCTGGGACTATACTACCACACATTGGCACACTTGACTTTTTACATGGGTGCTAAGGATCCAAACTTGAGTCCATATTTTCATAGCAAGCACTTTACCCACTGAGTCTTCTCTCCAGAACCCATATTACTTCATTAGGCAAGGAGAATTGAAGGTGACAAAGGAGAAATGGCACATAATGAGGGAAGTTTCTGCTATAGCTGCCATTGACCAGTAGCTTCTCAGCACAGCTCTTTAAGGAAGTGAAATGTGATGTATTGATTTTGGTAATTCTATTGGAAATCAAGAATGACTTGTCTTATTGACAAAAGTATTCCATAATTTACACACAGTAGGACCTTGAACATGCTGAAAGAAAGGCTGTGTCTATTCCAGTTATTACTGCTTTTGTGTGGATTATATCTGATCCCAAAACATTTATTTGGATTAGGCAGAGCTAGTTAACACTTTTTCCTTAATTTAATATTGTTCTTCCAAAGGTAAGCTGTGTAAACAACTTCATAATCTCCAAAGGATACTTTAAGCATAAAGTATAAACTGTGAGTCCAACATCACCCCTTTTCCAGAATCAGCTCCTCTCTTCTTCCCAGTGCCTGGATGTGCTGACACATTCATGGATATTCTCAGTTATTTTTCTCCTCTTCGAACTTCAGAGTAATGACAACATTTTACACACTGAGTGATAAATTAGATATGCTCTTCCCCAGGCGGAAAATAAGATCAAAGTAAAGAGCATTACTCAGACCTGCATCCTGTTCTAAAAGCAAATGTTTCTTCACAAGATGAACTCAAGTATTTAAGATTTGAAAAAAAAATGTATGGTTTCAAAATCCTGTGAAGTTCTTGTACAATTCCATAAATAAATTCTTTTACTAAATAGAATGCTAAATCTCTCAGGTTTAGATTTTCTAAATAGTGTGTATATGTGCATGAGTATCAGTGTGTGTGTGTGTGACTCACTCTCATAATCAGTATTATATTGCTGTGAAGAAACACATCAACTATTATTTTTAAAAACCATGTAATGGGGACTTTCTTACAGTTTTGGAGAATTAGTCCATTATTGTCATGGCAGGGAGCATGGCAGCATAAAGTCAGACATGGGACTGAGGTAGTAACTGAGAGTTCTATAGATCCACAGCCTGCAGGAAAAGAGATACACTGGAACCTGCCTTGGGCTTCTGAACCCTCAAAGCCCACCCACAGTGAGACACTTCCTCCTACAAGGTCACTCTGACTCATCCTTTTAAATAGTGCCACTTTCTGCTAACTAAGAACTTAAATATATGAACCTATGTGTTGCAAGAGGCACATGGGCTGCATTCCCGGCGCCTGGCAAGCTTATGCCAGAAATAATTACATAGAAACTGTATTCATTTAAATACTGCCTGGCCCATTAGTTCTAACCTCTTCTTGGCTAACTCTCACATCTTGATTCAGTCCATTTCTAATAATCTGTATTCACCACAAATATGTGGCTTACCGGCATGAGTCTAACCAGTGTCCATCTTGGGCCGGAGAAGCATGGCATCTGCCACATTGCCTTCTCTCTCACAGCCTTCTGTTCTGTCTACTCCGCCCACCTAAGGGCTGCCCTATCAAAAGGCCAAGGCAGTCTCTTTATTTAACCAATGAGGGCAATACACAAACAGAAGACTCTCCTACACCATTTCCCCTTTTTCTGTTTAAACAAAAAAGAAAGGCTTTAACTTTAACATAGTAAAATTACATATAACAAAACAGTTATCAAGCAGGAATTACAGTTACAACCTATTTTATCTTTTATCATGACAAAGGAAAACTATAACTATAACTATCCATTCTTCAGCTCCATCAAAGACTCCAGAAGGATATAATATTACCTAAGTAAACAAGTAATAAGCAACTTCTAAACTCTAAAACTGACAGAGACATCTCGCTACCTGTACAGTCACCCAAAGTTCTTTTGTACCATTGGGGCATCCATCTTCAGCCTACAGGCCCATAGTATCCGGCAGACATTTCCATAAAGCAGGAAAATTCAAAGACAGTTCAGTCACTTTCTTTTGTATCCTGCAGAATGTCTCGCAGACTCTTTCATGAAACAGGAACCCCAAAGGATCATCTCACCTTTAGGCAAATTCAGCAGTCCTCTCTCTGAGGGTTCTTTGTGTCCAGTTAAGCAGTCCAGGCAAGAGCAGTTTCTTGCCCAAATGGCTATCAAACTCCATAAGGAGCCTTTTTGATGCCCGTCTTCCTCTTGAAGTAGCTGGTGCTGCCAGGAGCAGACGTGTCTCATTGTCATGAAAATCCCTAAGTTATTAAAACATTAAATGCCATATTCTGTCATCTTTGAAAGATATGAAGAATGTCTATCTAACTGAAATATACCTCTATATATCTAGAAAATCTAGCTAACATGACTACAAGCTTGACTATATCAATGATTATCTATTAACAACCTATATTTCTTAATTATACATTACATTTTTAAATGAACTACACAATCACAATACCTTAATCAAGATCAGAAATACAAACATATAAATAACAAAATTGACCTTAAATTTATATCAATAAAGCAAAATTTATACCAATGTAAATTATCCATATCTATATCATCTCCCCCTTTAAATTTACATTTAAAGAACATTTATAAACAATATTTGGAAATATAGGCATAGTTACTTCTCTCCAAACTTCTTCCTGCTGTATGGGGGCACTGTTAATCAGGTCTGTCATGGTGTATCCTGTTCATCTCAGTCACCAGTTGAGTGAAATAATTTTCTGAAGGTGTTCACAGTGACCTTTCAGGAGGGCGTGGTCTATCAAACCATATAGAAGTAATCCACAGGGTCTCATCCTCTGTGAAAACAAAAGAAGAACCTCTCTTCCAAAGCCTCATAATCTTAGACCCAAATTTGAAGTAATAATAACTTCATAATATTCATGCTGGTTTAGCTTAGCAGCTCAGACAATGAAACGTCTCTCTGTACTTAGCTCCTTTACAGTCAAAAAATTCAAAGAAAACACAATAAAATACATAATCCAGACATTCTGTGAATTTTCCATTATTTTTATTTCTTTTAACCTATAACTATCTGTAGTCTGTCTCTTTAACGACTTTACCCTTTTTTTTAGTCATTAACATTATTTTATGACTCTCTATACTCTTTCTTTTCTCTCCCAAGCCTACATACTTTATCTAACAGTATGACCCATTTAGAGGTCTTTTATGTCTGAATCTGTCCTACTGTGAATCTGTAATTCTTTAATGTACAGGAACAGTTTTGCTTTGCGCTTTTAAAATGCTAAGCTCTTAAAAATCTAAGCTGTGACAATTTCAGGTCAAATACAGGTACTGCCTGCTTGCTCCGCCCAGTCCAACATGGTGGAGCTGCTTGTGCCTCTGATCCCTGCATAGCCTAAATGGCTGCGGAAATCTACCATGCTCTCCCGCCTGACTAAGCCTGATCTTGCTGTCTACCCAGGCAGGAAGAGCTGAGCCACGGCATGGTCTCAGCTACTTTCTTCTCAATACCAAGCGGGCACATAAACATCCGGGCCCACAAATGCTCCATAGCCAGAGTTTGCATGGGTGGCAGGGCCCAGGAAGCCTTGTTTTAAAACCGCACGCGGCTTTTTTTTACAGCTGAATCAGGAACATCTCTCTTAAAGGAGCTATGGCACACTGCCAGCTCTGCTAAACTCTATATTTATGTCTAGAATTCCTTTTTAAGCCCTCTCAGGTTTTATGTGGAGTCCGTGAACCATGTTGGGCAGCCAAACTGTTGCAAGAGGCGCTCGGGCTGCATTCCTGGCACCTGGCTAGCTTATGCCCGAAATAATTACATAGAAACTGTATTCATTTAAATACTGCCTGGTCTATTAGTTCTAGCTTCTTCTTGGCTAACTCTCACATCTTGATTCAGTCCATTTCTAATAATCTGTATTCACCACGAGTATGTGGCTTACCAGCATGAGTCTAACCAGTGTCCATCTTGGGCCGGAGAAGCATGCCATCTGCCACACTGCCTTCTCTCCCCCAGTATTCCGTTCTGTCTACTACACCCACCTAAGGGCTGCCCTATCAAAAGGCCAAGGCAGTTTTCTTTATTTAACCAATGAAAGCAATACAAATAAAGAAGCACCTCCTACACCACCTATGGGGGCCGTTATTTAAACCACCACACAGAACTGCCTGCATGAGCTTAAGTGGGGCTTATTACTGGAACGTAGGCAACTTGTCAGTAGTTACACCTGTGAAGAAAATGGCATCCCTTCCCCGTGCCCACTATTAATTGCCCATAGTTCATGGGGGAGGGATTGGACCTCATGAGCTCTTTTACCTCCATGAGAAAATGTTGGTGGACCCAATATTCTGCAGCTAACCATGGCTGCAGCTTGTTGACATTTGCATTCACCCTGTCATGTGTAGAAAACATTGTTTTGCAAAAGTCCTCCCCAACATTTGACTCTTACAGTTTTCTTGCCTTCCCTACTGTGTTGTCGCTGAGCCTTGATTCGCATGTCCTGTTTGTGGCAAAACATCCTAAGGACCCTAGTTTTCCACACTTTAGCCAGTTCTGAGTCTCTGTCTTAAGCTATATACACTGTGAAAGGAAGTTTCTGTGACGAAAGATGAGAAACACACTAATCTGCAGCTTTAAATATAAATATTTAGAAAACAGCTTAATATTATGTCAATTTCACAAAATAGTTTCTTCTCTAGGGCCTATGACCATTTTAACCATGCATTCTTACTCAGATTTATAGCACAAGGTATGAGTTCCTTCCTGTGGAATGAGTCTTGAATCTATCAAAAAGCAGTTGGTTACCCCAACAACATTCATGCCACTATTGCACCAATGGGTGTATCTTGTATGGCAGACCATTATTGTAGCTCCCTACCCTTGCATTTGGATGAAACTGTTGATAACTCTTTTTTTCCCAATAATCAGAATGGTGTCTTTGGAGCTACAAAAGCTGACAGCAGGGAGGAAAATACCAGATCAGTATTAGCTAGTTTTCCCATACCCTTTGACCATTAAAACACAGTTTTGATGTCAAATCCTAGTGAACAACCAAGAGCAAGCACAATTAAGTGTATTGTTCTGGGGGTCTCTGGCAACCTCTTGATCAACAACTCATAGGGAAACATTGCATGACAGACACTGGGATTTTTATTTAATAACCTATAACTTCTGGAGTAGATTATTCTCCCCTGTGAAACACCCCTATTCAAACTACATTATTATTATTATATTACTATTTTATTATTTCAATATTAAAAAGCTAAACATCAGGAAAACAACCCAATTCTAAACAGGGTGTTGGAGCTGAATAGAGTGTTATCAAAAAACAAAACAAAAAACACCAAAATACAAATGACTGAGAAGTGTTTTTAAAGTGTTCAGCATTCTTAGAAATTATGGAAATACAAATCAAAACAACTTTGAGATTTCAGTGAGAACATGTGAGTTCTAGACAATAAATGACAACAAATGCTACTAAAAATGTACAGAGAAGGAACTCATATTCGTTGTTGGCAGGAGAGCACACTGGTGCCACCACTATAGAAATCGGAGTCTCATAAAAGCTAAAACTAGTTCTATGCTGTGATCCAGCTGTACTGCTCATGGGCATAATCTCAAAGTACTTCATCTCTTTCTGCAGAAACACTTGCACATCCATGCTCATTGCTGCTCAATCCACAATAACTAGGAAATGGAACCAGCCTTGATGATCATCAAGTGATGAATGGATGTGAATATGTGGTGCATATACACAAGGGAATTTTATTCAGCTATAAAGAAAGTGAAATTATGAAATTGGAAGGTAAACTGAAAAATACATTGAGTAAAGTAATCCAGGCCAGGGAAAGCAAGTATTGCATATTTATTTACACTCATATATGGAGCCCAGCCTTGAATCAGCAGACATCAAGTATTTTAGCTTACAGCATCTCTAGAAGTCAGGAAACTAGAAAGGAGCCATGGGGTGGTGGGTAAAGATCTTGAGTGAGAGAGAATAGAACACAGGTGGTGTGACAGGGGATAAAGAAATATTGAGGGAAGGCTTAAGTGAGAATGCATGTGAGGGACAGGACAGAGAAAAGGCAGAGAGGAATAACTACACTAAGGATGCTTGAAAAAAACATATGAGTCAGATATGGTAGCATGTGCCTTTGGTCTGTGCATTCAGCAGGCAGAGGCAAGTGGATCTTTGTGAATTATATGGTTACATACAGAGCTCTTATCCAAAGAAAATCCATAGGAAAACCTAAGGTGACATTAGATGGGAGAACTTGAAGGTGGTGCCATCACTATGAATGAATATCATCAACAAACTAAATCTTCAACTTTATGATCACAAGACCAACTTATGGCATGCTCACTCCTTGGGAGAACTTACCTGTTCTTGCTGCCCCTGCTCATGCAGGGAGGATACATGCTGATAGCAACAGTGCTCTCAGACTAGATCACACCTCACATCCCCCCCACATGGACAGTAATAAGAAAAGATGCCAGATATTGGCATTGTGTTGCCATCTCAGAAGAACATTCAAACTCAAGAAGACAGCATAGAACTGATTGGATGAAGTACAAATCTACAACCTACGGTGTGCTGGCATCTCTTGGCCATCATTTTTCTAGAAATAGGACTTGGGAAACTGTTCTCTATGCCACTGGGAATCATCTGGGGAGCATCCTCAGAGCATCCTCAGAGAAGAGTTTTATGGGGAAAGTTGACAGCCAGGCAAGTTTTGCAGGCAAGCAATTGAAGAGAGTATTATAAGATTCTTCCTATGCATTTTCTCCATGGCACTTCCTGTGGCTCTCACTATAACCTCACCATATGGAAGAGAGAATGGAATTTAAAGAGAAAGGACTGTTCTTTTCATTCCCATTATGTTGCTACACAAATCACCAAACTTCTGAGATTCTCTCATGTTGCATATCAATAAATGAAAATAAATACATAGCTGCCCTACATGCCTGCTGGGTCCTTTATAAGTGCAAGCACTAGAAAATATGAAGTATAATTACTAAAATGAAAAACTATGTCATTTTCAAGAGGTCTTGTTTACCCTGAATGTTTTTACTAAACAATAGAAGAAATAAAAATGTAAAAATTTGGAGCTGGAAAGAGGGCTCAGCTGTCAATAGAACCTACTGCTTTTCCAGAGGACTCAAGTTCAACTCCCAGTATCCACATGTCAGTTCACAATCATCTGTTAACTCTAGTTCCAAGAGACCAGAGCCCTCTTCTTGCCTCTGTGTACCACCGCATGCATGTGATACACAGACATAAATGCATAAAACTAAAAATAAATAAATCCATAAGGATGGTGAGTTCAAGTCAAGGATGAGTACATGGCAGATCATATGTCTGCGGTATCTGCAGAGTGGTCGGGTTTATGAGTGTTGTGGTAGCAGACATATGTGGAAATAAGACATATATGGGATATAAGACTTTGGGGCCATAACAAATTTTCTTTGTTCTTCTTAGATCTTTCATTTGATTAAATAAATTCATCTTAGGTATCGCAAGAAATATTGTCATTTTAAATCTGAACTTTAGAAGGAAATTCAGTTTGCTATGGTGAAGGACAACTTCCATATATCCATTAAAATATTTAGAAGAAATTACTGTCATTCTTAACTCCATACTGCATGGGGAACTCTTCAAGGAACACTATCATCAGGATCTATTAAAAGAGAAAATCTCACTCTCCTCTGCAAAATATGTTTAATTTTTTGGTTGGTTTTACTTTAATAGTCTCCCATTCCTCTGAATTACCACCTAAATTATATTTTAATGTAGATTGGAGGACCATAAAAGAAAAAAAACAGAATTAGGAAGTCATGTGGATTTTAATGCACATACTAAGAAATAGAATTTTCTTCTATGACCACAGTCTAAACATTCACTTATGAGCCTAAATTATAAGAAATGGGCAACTCTAATAAAAAGTGGGCACAGAATTGCAGGTTTATGCACTTCGTTTTATGTTATGTTTTTTTGCCTGTGTGTGTGTGTGTGTGTGTGTGTGTGTATGCACATCCTCACATGTATATGGGCACATGTGTGTGTGAGTGGGTGTGTACATGTGTGCATCAACATTAGAGGCCAGAGGTTGGTATCAGGTATCTTCATCAGTCTCTCTCCATTTTATGTACTGAGGCAGGATTTCTTACTTGAACCAAGAGCTTCCTGATTCCACTAATGCAGTGTGTAACCAACCTACCCAAGGATCTACCTCCTGTCTCTGTCTTCAGAGAGTAAGGATTACCAGTAGGCCAACAAACTGCCCAGGTTTTATGTGAGTGTTGGGTATCCGAATGATGTGGGAGTCCCCTCTATGTGCTGTGATTACCATTAATGAATAAAGAAACTGATTTGGACCTATAGCAAGGCAGAATAGGGAAAGTTAGGCTGAATGCTGGGAGAAAGAAGGGCAGAGTCAGAGAGACACCATGGAGCTGCCGCCAGAGTCAGACATGCTGAAACTTTGCCAGTAAGCCACTGTCACGTGGCAATACACAGATTAATGGAGATGGGTTATATTAATATGTAAGAGTTAGCCAATAAGAAGCTAGAGCTAATGGGCCAAGCAGTGATTTAATTAATACAGTTTCTGTGTGATTATTTCAGGTCTGAGCTGCCGAGCAGCCGGGAACCAACTAGCGGCCTCCTCCTGCAACATCCAAACTCTAGTCCTCATGCTTACTCAGCAATCTCACATGTCTCCCATCCCTCTATGCCATCTGAGAACTAAAGAAGGAAGCACATCTTGTGTAAGTGGGGGGAGAAAGAAAGCAAGAGATAGAGAGGGGGGTTTGCTTCACCTAAAAAATAGAAAGGAACCACTTAATACAAAAGAGTAAATCCCTCTCCACTATTTTCTTGCTCTGCTCATTAAAGTGAAGAACAAGGATGTAAAACGGACACAGTCTCAGAGGCTGAAAGTAATCCACACAGAATGAGTAAGATGGACCATCATCTAGAAAACATTCCAGAAGCAATTGAGAGACAGTCCATTGACTAGGTACGCACTGTAAAATTAGATGCTGATGTTATAACAATGTTTGGAAGATGTTGCAGTGAGGTAGAAAACTGAAATAGGAGTTGAGTTTCAGGCCAGTGAAGAGACAACAGGAAGGAGAGTTAGAGAAGAGTATTTTAGCAGCTTGCTTTAGCCATATCCAATGAATGAAATAATCTGTTATTTAATCTAAATTATGGAATCCAAAAAATTAAAAAGAAAGGTTAACTTTATGATACTTTATACTATGATCAAAGTTATTCATTAAAAAAAAAAACACCTGTTCCTTTTTCTCTAATTCCAAACTCATGTTGTATGAGGGTATGCTGTTTGGCTTCCTAAGTGAATATAGCCACATTGGAAAGCTCAGATATGAGATTATCTTCCACTGTAGATCAGAGTGCTGTTTTATATTTCTAAGGAATCACCTGACAATTTGGTAACTATAAAAAAATACCAGAGGAATAGAGTAGGGCATTATGGAGGTACCTATGACAGGGCACAGTGTGAGAGGAGGCCCCAGTGCGAGGCAGAGGTTCCCAGAACATGTGTTCCTCACTGCTCCTTCCTCCAGTTGTGAAGAAGTATGAGCTACCCGCCTACCTTTACACACACACACACCATACACCATAACACACACCATAACTTAAACACACCATAACACACACACCACAATATGCACATGATAACATACAGAGAGAGGTACAGAGACAGAGCCACTTAAATTTGAGAACACTTGAACCTCAGCAAGCATCCTCTCAAATTTCACTCCACGCAGTTTAGCAAATGAAAGCACAGGACCACAGTTAAATTTGTATTTCAGACAAACAGCAGAAGATAAGCATGATCTCTCTATAATTTGACAGATTTGCATATATTTAAAGCGTATACTTGGCCTATCTAAAATACAAATGTGAGTAGGCTTTCTGCATTTTGTATGGCACTCCTGAATAAAAGTCTAGACACTCAGTTTCAAAAAACATACTAAAAAGTAAATGTCACTTCAAATTCTCTACTGGCCCCAGCAATCAGAATCCAATCATAAATTTTAATAATGAAACCATATGATGAGCTTCTGACAGGAAATAAATAATGTTGTGGCAAGCAGGTTTTTCAAACATTTTCCTGCTTTGTGCAGACTGTCTCCTCACTCTGTTGATGGATCAGCTGGCTTCATGATTTTATTCTGTGGAGTAGCTTTCTAGTTTGCTGCGGTTTTATTTGTCTACTGCTGTGGGGACCTTTGGTGTCAACGCTCAAGAAAAGTTGCCAAGCCCAGTGTCAACCATTTCTCCAAAGTTTACATCTATAATATCTGGTTGATGTGCAAGATTTTAATGAACTTTGTGTTCAACTGGGAGTTTGCCATTCAGAAAGCATGATAAAAACATAGAAAGATAATTGCTTTTTTTATGACTGTGGATATGCCACTTTAAAAAAAAACCAAATTTTTATTGAAGAGACAGTACTTTCCCAACATGGATCCTTGGTTCCCTTGTCAAGGATTATCTGAAGCTGGGTGTGGAAGCAGATAGTGATATTTCATTTGTATTTTAATAAATAAAGCTTGCCTGAAGTTCAGAGAGTAAAATAGCTGCACTGATCAGCCTTACAGACCAGGCAGTGGTGACACGCACCTTTAATCCCAGTAGCCACAGTAGTTTGCCATAGAAACTGGGCATGAGTGGTGCATGCATGCCTTTAATCGCAGCCCTAGAGAGAAATATAAGACAAGAGGAGAAAGCTTTCCCACACAGTCTCTTACTGAGATTCCTGAAGGCAAGATCGCCATTTTGGACTGAGGTAGAGGTAAGAGCCAGTGGCTAACTGTTTTACTTTTCTGGCCTTCAGGTTGAACCCCAGTTTCTGTCTCTGGGTTTTTATTAATAGTGCTACAGTAGCATATGCTTCTAATCCTAGAACTTGAAATGCTGAGGCAGGAGAATTAGGAGTATGAGACATATTCTAAATAACCATTTCCAAGCCTCCTTGGGCTACATAGCAAGATGCTGTCTCAAAAACCACTAAATAAAACAAAATTGTTAGTTAAGTAACATACAGATAACTTGGTTTCTAGGCTCTCCAGTCTGTTCCATCGGTCTATGTGTGTGCTTACGCCAGTAGCATATTGGTTTGATAACAGTAGCTTTGTAATGTAATTGAAGTCAAGAAGAATGATGCACTCAGATTGCTTTGGTTACCTGGGGTGTTCTTTAGTATCACATGACACCTTGAAGACTAATGCAGGTAGTCCTTGACTGATCTCCAAAATATATAAAGAACTCAGGAAATTAGATAGTAAAATTTTAAATAACCCAATTAAAAATGGGGTACTGAACTAAACAGAGAATTCTCAACAGAAGAATTTCAAATGGCCAAAAGATGCTTAAGGAAATGTTCGACTTCCTTAGCTATCAGGGAAATGCAAATCAAAACAGTTCTAAGATACTATCTTACACCTGTCAGAATGGCTAAAATCAAAAACACTAATGATAGCTTATGCTGGAGAGAATGTGGAGTAAGGGGAACACTCATCTATTGCTGGTGGGAATGTAAACTTGTACAACCACTTTGGAAATCAGTATGGCAGTTTCTCAGAAAATTGGGAATCGACCTACCTCAGGATCCAGCAATACCACTCTTGAGTATATACCCAAAAGATGCTTAATCAAACTACAAAAGCATTTGTTCAACTTAGTTCATTGCAGCATATTTTTAATAGCCAGGACCTGGAAACAACCTAGATTCCCCTCAACTGAAGAATGGATAAAGAAAATGTGGCACATTTACACATTAGAGTACTATTCAGTGGTTAAAAAAAGAAAAATGACATCTTGAATTTTGCATGCAAATGGATAGAATTAGAAAACACTATCCTGATTGAGGTAACCTAGACCCAAAAAGATGAATATAGTATGTACTCACTCACAAGTGGATACTAGCTATAAACAAAGGACATTGAGCCTATAGTTCATGATCTTAGACAAGCTAAGTAATAAGGTGAACCCAAACAAAAACATATATGGACCCACCTGGGGGTTGGAGACAGACAGGGTCACCTGACAGAACTTGGTGCATGGGAGCAGGAGGGGTTAGAGGGAGGGGGGAGGGGGAAGAGAATGGGAGAAGGGGAGAGTTGAGGAGAACTTGAGGGAATGGGACGGTTGAGATGGAGGGGGGCAGATATGAGAGCAAGGAGAGAGATATCTTGATTTGGGGAGCCATTATAGGGTTGACAAGAAGCCTGGCTCTAGAGAAATTCCCAGGAATCCACAAGGATGGCCCAAGATAAGACCCTAGGCAATAGTAGAGAGGGTGCCCAAACTGGCATTGTCCTGTATTCAGATTGATGATTATCTTAAATATCACAATAGAACACTTATTCAGCAACAGATGGAAACAAAGGCAGAGTCCCACATCAGAGCACTGAACTGAGCTCCCAAGGTCCAGGTGAAGAGTGGGAGGAATGAGAATATGAACAAAGAGGTCAAAACCATGAGGAGTTCATCCACTGAAGCAGTTTACCTGAGCTAATGGGAGCTCACCAACTCCACTGGACTGGGAAGGGACAAGCATAGGGCCAAGCTAGTCCCTCTGAATATGGTTGTCAGGTGTATGGCTGGGGCCGACTGAGGAGCCACTGACAGTGGCACTGGGATTTGTCTCTGCTGCATGTACTGGCTTTTTGGGATCCTAATCTCTTTGGATGTATACCTTGCTCAGCCTAGATGTAGTGGGGAGGGTATGGGGATGGTATTGCACCTTCCACAGAGCAAGGTTGTAGTATGGAGGAGGAGTGGGCAGGCCGCAGTCCCGTCCAGCCCGCCTCCAGTCTATCCGGTGCAGGACCCCTTGTTCTGACCCGCCCAGCTATCTTAACTCCCGAAATAATTACACAGAAACTGTATTCATTTAAACACTGCCTAGCCCATGAGCTCTAGCCTCTTCTTGGCTAACTCTCACATCTTAAACTAACCCATATCTAGTAATCTGTATCACCAAGGGGTCATGGCTTACCGGGAAGATTCTAACCTACGATCATCTCAGGCCGGAGAAACATGGCATCTGCCATACTTCCCTTCTCCCCAGCATTCTGTCCTTTCTACTCTGCCCACCTAAGGGCTGCCCTATCAAAAGGCCAAGGCAGTCTCTTTATTTAACCAATGAAATCAGCAGAAATACAGAAGGACCTCCTACACCATTTCCCCTTTTTCTGTTTAAACAAAAAAGAAAGGCTTTCACTTTAACATAGTAAAATTACTTATAACAAAACAGTTATCAAGCAAGAATTACAGTTACAATATTTAGATCTAATTTATCTTTTATCATAACAAAGGAAAACTATAACTATCCATTCTTCAACTCCATCAAAGACTCCAGAAGGATAAAATATTACCTAAGTAAACAAGAAATAAGCAACTTCCAAAACTCTAGAAATGACAGAGACATCTCGCTGCCTGTACAGTCACCCAAAGTTCCTCTGTACCGTTGGGGCATCCATCTTCAGCCTATAGGCCCATAGTATCCAGCAGACATTTCCATGAAGCAGAAAATTTTAAAGACAGTTCAGTCACTTTTTTCTGTATTCTGCAGAATGTCTTGCATACTCTTTCATGAAGCAGGAACCCTGAAGGATCATCTCACCTTTAGGCAAGTTTAGCAGTCCTCTCTCTGCAGGTTCTTTGTGTCCAGTTAAGCAGTCCAGGCAAGAGCAGTTTCTTGCCCAAATGGCTATCAAACTCCATAAGGAGCATCTTCGATGCCCATCTTCCTCTTGAAGTAGCTAGTACTGCCAGGAGCAGATGTGTCTCATTGTCATGAGAAGTCCTAAGTTATTAAAACATTAAATGCCATATTCTATGGTCTTTGAAAGATATGAAGAATGCCTATCCATCTGAAATATATCTATGCACATCTAGAAAATCTAACTAACATGTTTATAAACCTGACTATTACAGATGATTATCCATTAACAACCTATACTTCCTAATTATACATTACATTTTTTAAATGAACTACACAATCACAATACCTTAATCAAGATCAGAAATACATGTACATATAACAAAATTGACCTTAAGTTTATATTAACAAACCAAGATTTATACCAATGTAAATTATTCATATCTATATCATCTCCACCTTTAAATGTAAAAGAACATTTATAAACAATATTTGGGAATATGGGGGCAGTTTTTTCTCTCCAAACTTCTTCCTGAATTATGGGGGCACTGTCAATCAGGTCTTTCATGTTGTATCCTGTGTGCCAGGTTCATCTCAGTTGGCAGTTGAGTGAAGTAACTTTTTGAAGGTGTTCACGGTGACCTTTCAGGAGGGCATGGTCTATCATACCATATTGGTATAGAAGGAATCCACAGGGTCTCATCCTCTGTGAAAACAAAAGAAGAGCCTCTTTTACAAAGGACCATATCCTTGGACCCAAATTTGGAAATCATGATACCTTTAGAACATACATGTTGGTTTAGTTTGGCAACCCTTACAATAAAAATTCTCTCTGTACTTAGCTCCTTCACAGTCAAAAAATTCAAAGAAAACACAATAAAATACATAATCCAGACGCTCTGTGAATTTTCCATTTTTACTTGGCTTATTATTTCTTTTTTTACTTCCTTTAATCTATGATTATGTATACTCTGTCTCTTTAAAGACTTTACACATTTTGTTTTAAGTATTCTTTTCTATTTTAAGCCTACTACATATCTTTATTCGACAGTGTGACCCATGTATTGGCCTTTTATATCTGAATCTGTCCTATTGTGAATCTGTAATTCTTTACTCTCCAGGAGCACTTCCTAAAATGCTAAGCCTCTCTTAGGGTTGGGTAGGGTGGGGTAAGAGGGTGTGTAGAGGGAATGGGAAAGGAGTGGAGGGAGTGAGAATTTGGATTGATATTTTTTAAAAAGTCTAATTAAAAGTTATGCTATCTAGCAATATGATGCAATTTTGGACAAAAGAAAAATCTTACTGCTAACTTGAATCTCACTGTTCATACTTGGTGTAGGACTTCAGTCAGAAGGCTACAATTAAGAAGGTAGCATTCTGTATCCTTTACACACAATATGTCTCAACTGGGCATCCCATACACAATAGAGTTCTATGAGAATACCATCTAGAGGCCCTCAGTCTGATCCTCTTCACTTAACCCAGTCTAAGTGCCTAGGAATGCAGTCAGGTCTAAAAACAACAAACCTGTCAGCCTCAGGAGAGAACAATTCACATCCCCTTTTATTTGAATCCCTATATAAACATCTTGAGTAGAAGGAATCCTTAAACAAGACAACAAATTTAGGTGTGGCATCAAAAATGATATGAGTACATCAAATTATTAAATTCAGGCAGATGTCCCCACAATTACTCCAGTCTTGAACAAATTTAATCAGCCTCATTTTTATGTCAATGTCATAAATTTCAAATGAAACATATTGGTTTTCTACTGTCCAATTTTTGCAACATAGAAGATGCTATGGTTGAGGTAGAAATTATTACATTGTAAAAGGTAAGTATTAAATTAAATGCTCTGAATTGAAAATTATCCCTTCTGGGAAAAAATTCAAGGCAAACATTGGTTGAGATGTAATGGTGGTCACATAGAAAGTAATCACTAAATCTTAAACTGTTCTAATTACCCTGAAAATGTTAGCCTCTCTATATTCTTTAGCCTCACCAAGGAAGCGATTCATCCAAAGTCTTATGTTTCCTGCTGCTGTGTTTATTCCTTCAACAAAATCAGATTCTATTTGGAAAGACCACAGACAAAGCTAGGTAAACACATTCATAATTCAGAGAACTAATTTCCTGTCATCTTTTAAAAGAAATCCTTCCTTCTAATGTCTTGGAGGCAACTTTTTTCCTAAAGTAGGGATAATTATAATGAGCCAGATTCATGAGTTCTGTGACACCATAATCAATAGTTCCTCCTGAAGGTATTTTATTTCATTTATCCACTCAATGAAACTTTTATTGACAATATTAAAGATAAAATTATCTTCAGTATTTTTAAACTGTAGATATTATACCAGGTCTTTAGAGAACACAGTGAAAAGAGCTAAAGGGCACGATGTGACTCATGGCATAGTAATTAAGAGATAATAGATGATAAACTGAAGGATAGATGATAGGTAGGAAAGCAGGCAGGTGGATAGATGAATGTAGTCATGGTATTCATTACCCTTTACCAGTTCAACATTTTCCATTTTAAAAAGTTATCAGTCAGGGCCTAAGGAGATGATGACTCAGTGGCCAAGCACATCAGTTGTGCAAGCAGCAGTACCTGAGTTCAAATTTCTAGCAAGAACAAAAACCACATGGCTATGCATCTGTGTAGCCTTGGCTCTGAGGAGCACAGACAGACAGATCCTGGGAGCTGGCTGGCTAGGTAGCCTAACCAAAATGGTGAGTTTCAGGTTTAGTGAAATCAAGAGAATCAGATTTGAAGGTGGAAGCCTTTAGAAACCTAGAAGTGTTGAAAATAAATGATAGTTCAAGAAGAAGAGGCTTTGATATGGCTGAGTGCTTTCCCCCTCCAAACATTATGCTGAAACTTACTTCTCAAGTTGCCATGGACCGGCTCAGGGGAGCCCCTCAGACCGTGGGAAAATCAGGGTCTTGGTACCAGGAAGGCACAAGTTAGGCGAATGAAAGACAGACACAGCGCACAAGGGAGTGGTTTGAATCTGCTGCAACTTTACTGAATTCATGTTGTCATTATATAGTATTTAATCAAAGAACAAACCAGAAGGTCATGTATCATTACTTGGCACAGTATGAAAGCTTCTTTTAGTCACATCAGCAATTTTTAAGAAAAGCATATTATCAGGAACAGGTGTTAGACATAACACATCCTTAGAAGGGAAACTCTTGTCCTTGGGAACATAAACTTCAAACAAGTGGTTTCATCTTATCTAGGAGTAGAAAGTTTCTGTCTCATATTTGCTATCATGGTCCTTTTTTTTCTCACCCTGTCTTTATTTCATCTAGTGACCAAATATGCCTAATCAGTTCTCTGCACCTGTTGCAATATACTTCTTTGTACTTTCTCATGTAGCAAACACCATGGGGGTTGGAATCTAGCAAGCCTATCCAAAAATAGTAGAGCTAAATAATTCTGGTTTTGTCCCTTGTATATCACATACTTATGACTATCATCCTCATAACTTTCTGTGTATGGAATGGGGTCATCTGGTGACTCAGTTGTACTTCTGGGTGGTTCCCACCCTAGTTTTTTTATTCCCAGAATGGAGGTTTCCTAACAACATCTGGATCTTAACTTATGTTTTCCCCAAATCATCAGTCCTATTTAGGAAAAGTTCCTGCTGCTGTAACTCATACATAATATTCCCCCAGTATTTGCACAAGGGCTTGAAACACTGGAGGCATCTTGAACACTGTATTAGTATCATTATCAGAATTATTAATCCCAGGAACATCAAGGGGTTCTCTGGTAAAATTATACATTTTGGCCAAGTATAGCAAAGAACATTATCAGGAAACAGGAAAGAATAGCAGAGGCAGCTAACCATCTATGACAGCGGTGAGTATATAATCTTGAGTTTAAGTTCATGACCTGAGCTGATTGCTAAGGAACCGCCGGAGGCCTATCCGCGAACGGCACAAACCCCCCAGCCTGTGTCCTCCGGACCAGAGGCATTGGTGTCACACAGGCGACACCGCTGTGGGTGTGGCATCAAGTGGAGTGACCAGGTCATGTGGACTCCTCCCTGTGGGCAAAAACAGAAACTCCATAAAAGGATTTGACAGAGGAATTATCTCTTTTGCTGTCCACCCTCTGCCATGTGTTATTACAAGATTCCTCTCTTCCAATGACACCCTATTAGAGGTGCATTTTGGGCACATGCAGCTACCCTTCTAAGACTCCAGGATGGCTATGGCCTTATCTTGGACTTTTACCTTCCAGAGCTTCCATTCTCTAGAAATAATCCAGTCTTCTATAATTTATTACAGCTGCACAAATGGACTAAGGCAAACTTCTAGGGGCAGCCAATGAGAGGAATGTGGATGTCCAAGGAACTGGTGATGGATGGACTGGGAAGAAAGACTTGTTTCTTCTTCCATGCCTCCTTGTCTCTCTTCTGATATAGGAAGTGTGGCGCCTAGGCATCTTCATAAGAGAATTCTGTGATCTTAATTTTGATTGATAGGGAGATGGCAGAGTTATTGTGATTTTTCTGAATTTCCTTCAGTTCAAAATAGGTATACGTCATGTGTTTTTGATTTGTGATCATTTCAGTTTTGTGATGAGTTAACTGAAACATGACACAAGTGTGAACCAAGCATGTTTTGTTGGTTCTGTTTTTCTGGAGACATAGATGCATGACACCCTGGATGCATCCAAGATGCAAAGCCATCCTTGGCTTCCTATTTTGGTCTTGCAAAAAACATCTAGTCTTTGGGGGACCTGACCCAATCCCTCACCAACTGCAGCACTAGGGAGAATGGACCCTGCAACTTGCCTGGGCAGCACAGTAGACTTGACCCTATTGAGGGTCACCTCAATAGGGAGAGTAAACCTCCCCAGAATGTGAACATGGGATATATGGCCCTGTCTTTCATCTGCTATATGGTGATGTGGGCAGGGAACACATGCCCTCCCCTCAACACCTGTGGCAGGGGGAGAGCTGGCCCTGAAGTCATAAGAGTGGGAGAGTTGTCCCTGTCCCTCACCAGCTGCAGCACTAGAGAGAGTGGTCCCTACACCTCACCTAGGCAACACAGGAGAGCTGACCCTGAAAGTGCAGGCATGTGAGAGCCCACCCTGAGGATATGAAAGCAGGAAAACTGGCCCAGACCCTTGCTCATCTGCTGCAAGAGGTGAACTAGCAAGAACATTGCAGGAGAGCTCACCCTGGTGGTAAGGACGGGACAGCTGGTAGATCTACCAACCCTACAACATCCGAGGCCTACAATGCAACCAGTGTTATGTGTTGCCTCCCACCCCAATATCCATCTCATCTATGATCTGGTGGAACACGTGAAGGGGCCAGTCCTGCAGACTCAAAGATGCAGGATCTTCATGACACAGGGCGACAACAGGATAACCAAGAGGAGTCCCAGTGAGAGCCCAGCCTTGATAGTGTAGCAGAAACCTGAGGCTTCAAACCAGACCAATGACTCTTTGCAACGGACACTTGCGCATAAAGATATATGGACAAAGGAGTTTACTTCATGACTCACTATGTCACACAGCTATCTTCCATGACAAAGTTTTCCTCTGTTTCCTATTTTTTTTCTTTTTCTTTTTCCTCTTAAATTTTATCTCATTTTGAGGGGAGGTTTCAAGGGCAGAGGATGGGATACAAAAAGACAGGAAATTAGTGGGACCTAGATACATGTTGTGAAAGACACAAAGAATAAAAATAAAAGATTTTTTTTAAATACCTAGTCTGTATACTTCACAGCTTAGCAGCACAGTGGACTGCACTGCCGGTAATGTTGTATAACCCCTTGCTTATGGGGTTGGCTGAGGGATGCAATAGGATGCTGCCTCCCAGCGTTATGAGAGAGTGTCCCACCACACTTCACTAGACAGGAGAAAACATCAAAATTCAACTCTCCAAGTTCTAGTTCTTTCTTTTAAGAAATAGTTAATTATTTTATGTGTGTGAGTGTTTTGCCTGCATGCATATCTGTGCACCTGTGTGCCTGGTTTCCATGGAAGCCAAAAGAGGGCATCCAGGTCTCCTGAAATGCCGGGGATTGATTCTGGGTCTTCTGGTGGTCTTAACTGCTACTGAGCCATCTCCCCAGACCCTGTTGACTCCTTCTTAGTAATTCCTTCATTAGTTCATTTCTCCCTCTTGCCTTTTACTGCAAGCATTAAGGAGATCATTGCCTCTGCTAAATATCCAGTTTCATTGCTCACAAGCTCTACCTGGCACACTACAATGAAACTCAGCAAAGGTCTTTACCTTCTTAAAACAAGGACCACTCTCCTCAGGCTCCCAATGTCCGGCTCCTCTTTCCGTTTGTAGTCCTTGCTAGTGGCTTTCTGTGTCTCCATCAGCTTCTGCCAGTGGTTGCTTAGGTCTTTCCTGAAAGGGAGGAGGCTTTCTCTTTGGCTCTTCTTTTTTCTGCCTGAGCCCTCACTAGCATTGACTCTATAGTTTTTATTCAACCAATAGTTTGATATTACAATCTCCACCTTTTATAGGATGTGCATAAAAACTCCTCTATTTTCTACTCGACACCCAGTTCTAAAACCATGTCCATGGTTTTTCATGCTGGTCACAGAAGCATCTCATTTCTTGGTACTTAAATCTGACATAGTCATATTACAGTACCATAAGTAAAAGTATAAACTTGAAGCCTTAAAGAACAGGTGTTTGTTTTCTAACAGATCTGTGTGATAGAATCTCCTCAAAAAAAAAAAAGGTGTTTGCCAATTTATATCATGGTGAGAACTTTCTTCTTGTCTTATAGAAGGATGCCTTCTTCCTGTGTATTCACATAGTGAGTCATAAATCTCTCTTTTTTTTATGGGAACACAAGCAGTATTGAAATGGGACCAACTGGCATGACCTCAATCAGCTTTATCTGTCTCCATATTAGGCTAAATCTCTAAATACTGGTATATAAGTGATTGCGTTTTCCACATAGAGATATTTGAGAAAAGCATAAACATCTAGTCCACAACAAATACTTATGTTATCTATTTTTGAAAATTACAAACTCTGTAGAATTCCAATAAAGGAATTCTACATTAATAACTTTCTCTGGGTATCAATATTGAATGGGTTATATGAATAGCACTTCTCCATTCCTGCCTTTGTCAATAGGAGGAACTGCAGAAACAATGGCTTAGACTTCACCTAGTATGTCATGTCCTCTCAGCTGCGATCACGGGAGCATCATGTTGAGGCTCAGCCACAGTGTCATCATTTGTTGGTAATATTGTCTATGACTGTGGTCATGTATTTATCACATACCTATCATGGATGTAGAAGTTCTAAATAGAAAATAAGTAATTATACGATTACCATAATCTATTCATCTACTGTAATTCTTATATCAGCAAAAAAGACAAAAACAAATAAATACTGTTTTACAATTGTGACAAGATAGGTGAGTTACATATTCTTAATGTAACAATGTTTGACTATTAAAATATGGTCTACAAACATTTGATACATGATACAGATGATTATGATGGGTTTATATGAAAGAGTGAATATCACATTGTAAAATAATGACAACTTTAAGTAGGTTAGTGAGAGATGATATAGAGGAAGCTAGTACTTCTACATTCAAGTGTACTGCAAGTCAAAATAGTTCACTCTTTCCCACTTTTCTTTCTCTTCCATCCTTCCCTACAAGAGGTTGAGGGTTTGTTGTCTCTTAGGTTGTTATTCATGTTATAATAGCAATTGTCCTGATCCATTTTGCATTGTTTATGTCTATTTTTAAGTAGAAAGCAGAGACAGAGACTCTGTTAGCCTGGTAAGGAATTGAATTTATGCTGTACAAAGCACCAACTTCTAAACAAAGATTTGTTTGCTCATAAGTATTTAATGCTGAACAAACAGCAATTCCTTCCAAAGAAGCACAAGACCAAATATACAGATAGCACTTTTCATAGGAGGAAAACAATGGAGCTAATAAATTTCAGAAAAATAGGAAAGTAAATAGGTAGGGCAATCAACATCCATCGGAGGCAAACTCTGAAAGAAAGACACATAACTTAGAAGAAAAATCAAAGACCTATTCTGGATCTTTCTCTAAACACCCTGAACATATGGTAGTTAAGTTTTCTTAATCATGGACCTTCTCAGCCTAGACACTTAGCTTTCACAACCATGTAACTTCAAGACGTCCTTTGAACTAAATATTTGTGTGAATACTCATAAGTGTGGTATGTTTGGGTGTGTGTTTTCATAAAAAGGGAGTCATAAATATGCACACACATGCATATATATACATATGCATATATATGTATATATATATGCTGAATAGCTACCCAAAATGGTAAAATTATACATAGCTTTTATTATTTTTGCTCATCTATATTTTATACATTTTCTACTACAAATATACAATGGCTTGAATAAGACTATTTAAATTGTTACCAGGGTTTATAGATAAGAAAAAATTCTGCTGGGGAGGGAAATCCAACCAGTAGAGTCTATATATTTTCCCCCAGCATGACATGCCATAGAACAAGTTTTGCACTTTAGGAAATTACAAAGCTGGAAGAGATCTTGAGGTAAGACAGTTGCTCACACTCCTCTGTTAGATGACAGAATTCGGGCCTGTAATTACCAGGAATTGTTCCAGCAAAGACCACAGCAGCAGAACAAGAAAACCACATTTGTTGATGCTTAATCCAGTGCTCTCATTGCACTGAAAAAGCAGAAGCGTCAGGGTACTTTAAGTTTTTCCACAGTGTCTCCAATCAATTCCATTCAAAACTAAAAATTAGATGTACATGCAGACTTGGGGTCAACAACAAAATGAAGTTGGGAAAGCTTAGAAGCATACAGAGAATCAATATAGCATCTTTTGCTGTAGGAATTCCTACCGCCAGCAGCCTTTAAGTTACCCGCCCACTTGAGTGTGGCCTCTTATACTATATATGCATAGGGCCTCTCTTCCAGCTGCAGGATTTGGTTGCTGTTCCCCGTTCCAGCAGAGGAGAGTCTACCGGATTTCTTTTAAGTGTCCTTCTTCATCTGGTGCCCCATATGGATCCAAACTCCACACCTACTAGGTGGATCGGCTTAAAGGCCTAAATGGTCCACAGCCCAGAAAGTCTCCCACCCCCAGCTGCTTAACTTGCTTTTACCTACTAAGTAGATTTTTGTAAAACCCCCACCACAGCAGAGCTAACTGTATGTGGCGACTTATGCGGGGACTTGAAAATTACCCAAGCGTGAGCACACACACCCCCAGCCCCCACTGCTGCATTTCCTGCCATGTGGCAACTTTCGCAACTTCCAGTTTATACTCCCGACTCCTGAGTCTTGGACTTCTTGTTCCGTGTATAGAATTGATTTAATTGCTTTTAATTTGTCAAACAAAGAATATTTCTCCGTATTTAACCAGCATCAAGGTGGGGAAACCTAAGCAGCTCAGGACTGTTTATGGTACCAGGTTGCACTCACGACACCTGCTGGACAATAAAAGTTATTAAACCTAAAACAATTTACCGATTTCATAACAGGTAATTAATAAATCAATAAACTTGAAAGTTATATAATTGCAGACAACATTATCATTGAAACTTTTAGTAACTTTTTTGCAAATACTATGGATTGTATTCTTCAGGCTTATATGGTTATGGTGATACATCTGTTTATTGGATATTGGGACTCAGTTTTTTTTCATATTATATCCTTAAGAAAATGGTTTGATAACAGAGACAAGAATGAGGCACTTTTACAAATGATACAGTCTTTACAGACTAATAATGAACAGCTAGCTGACAGAATTAATACCTTTGAAAATCAAAAGTTACCTGAAAAAAGTAATACCATTAAAAAGGATAACATTAATTTTACAGACAAAATTGATTCCATGTCAAAGGATACTGAGAAATTAGCTGAAAGAATTCATACTGTGGAATTTGACAATCAAAATTTGTCAAAAAGTTATGATAGATTAGCAGATAGAGCATCTCTCCAGGATGGCAATCTGCATGCTATCTAAATAATGTCCAAGGATGAGGTATTATCTTTAAAGAAAAAACTTCAGACCTTGGAATCACATATGCAGAATGAGAACCAGAGGCTAGGTGCCTCAATTAAATCACTAGAAATATATACAGGGCAGGAGATTCAGGCTTTACAAAAGACAGTAGCAAAAAGATTTGAAATGATTGAGAAAATTGTTGGAGCAGATGAACAGGGAAAGGAAAGAAGGTACAAGAACAGGATTCAACATCGCCAGTAGCTCTCAGAGATGACTTACCCAGGGTTTTAGCTTTCTACCCTGTAATATACTCTGACAAAGCATCAAGTTCTAAAGACCCAAAAGGATCCAAAGAAGGTAAATGGATACCTATAGGAATAAATGATCTAAAAGAAATTAAGCAAGTTGTCGGAACTTATGACTTGCATTCCACATTTGTTGTGGAATAAACAACAAATGGATAAAGACATGGGCTTCTAACATTAAGGAGACACCATATAACTAGCTTCAGTTAGTTTCAGCAGTCCTGGATGATGGGTCTCAATTGATGTTTAAATGTTATTTCAGAGAAGAGGCTAAAATTTTAGAACAACAGGGAAAAGCAAAAGGACTTGAGACTTCCCAAAATCAGATTCTTGGCGAGGGCACTGATGCTGACCCACAGGTTCAAGCTCTTTACAGTGAACAAATCTTGTCCCTATGCCACAGAGCAGCCTTAAATGCTTGGGACAGAATTCAAAAAATTGGAAAATTAATTGAATCATATACCAGGGTTAAATAGGGCAAGAGAGAACCCTTTACAGACTTTTTACAAAGATTAACTAAGGCTGTACAAATAGGAATAAGAGACCCAGATGTTAAACAAGTACTTATTGAATCTCTGGGTTTTGAAAACGCCAACTTAAAATGCAAAAAGATACTTGGGATTTTAAAGGTTAGATCAGCACCTACAGATGAATGGCTCATGCATACAATGAACACTGAGACATTTGGCTATAATACTGAATCTTGGGTAGGAGAAGCAATTTCCCAAAGAATGAGAAGACATCAAAATGCCAAATGTTTTAATTGTGGTAGAATCGGACATATGAGAAGGGATTGTAGACAAGGGATTCCTAGGAATAATGTGTCCTCTGGGAATGGCAAGAATAGGAGGACTCAGCCTTCAGGTATATGTAGAAAGTGTGGCAAATGCTGACATTGGACCAATGAATGCAGATCAACAAAAGATAGACAAGGCAATCTGATACTATCAGGAAACTCCTTGAGGGGCCTCTCTCAGACCCCCAAGACAAAAGTGGTCCAGTCATTCCCAGTCACTGTGGAGGATATGTCTCACCATGAAAATTAAAAAATCCAGAGCCTTGTGTAAAAAAGACCATACTGTTCTGGATGATGGAATAAACATGGAGGATAAATCAAAAATTCAAGTAGGAAATAGGAAACGTATATTCTGGCAGACTTCTATAAATGATCAAAGATCAAAGCTAAGAGTGCGTATAAATGGCATTGTAATTGTGGGTTTGATAGACACAGGTGCAGACGTGAGTATTATTACTCTAGAATCTTGACATACAAATTGGCCTCTTCAAGAGGCAGATGTTCAATTACTAGGAATTGAACCCTATCTCAAGTTAAACAAAGCATGAGGTGGGTTGACTGCATAGGGCCAGAAGGTTAGAGAGGGAAGCTGAGGCCATATGTGGCTAATATTGCAGTGAATTTGTGGGGCCATGACCTGCTGCAGCAATGGAATACCTAGATTAACATTCCTGCAGTGCCAGGAACTCATAATTCTGGGAAGGATTTATGAGATACTATACACAAAGGTCACCAGCCATTCAGGCTGTACAAGAAAATAAAGCAACTAGCAAACTTTTAGAGGTACCAACAGCCCTACCTTTAAAATTGTTAACTGAGAAACCAATATGGGTTAAACAGTGGCAATTAACATAAGACAAACTGCAGGCTTTAGAACAGCTGGTACAGGAGCAACTAGATGCTCACCATATTGAAGAATCAACCAGCCCCTGGAATTCTCCTGTACTTGTTGTTAAAAAGAAATCTGGTAAATGCAGAATGGTGACAGATCTAAGAGCTGTCAATAAAGTAATTCAACCTATGGGCCCTCTACAATCTGGGATTCCTCAGCCTTCTCTATTACCAAAAGGATGGTCACTCATAGTTATTGATTTAAAGGATTTCTTCTTCACTATACCTTTACAAGAGAAGGACAGAGAAAAATTTGCCTTCACGGTGCCTACTTATAATAATTCTCAACCTACTAGGAGATACCAATGGACCATCCTTCCACAGGGAATGCTCAATAGTCTCATACTATGCCAATACCTTGTAAGTCAGCCATTGGAAATAATACATATAAAATTTCCTAAATCTATAATCTACCATTACATGGATGTCATTTTGCTGTCTGATTCAAACATAGATACTTTAGAAAGAATGTTTGGAGAAGTAAAGAAAGTTTTGACAAAATGGGGATTACAAATTGTTCCTGAATAAATACAGAGAGGAGACTCTATCCATTACCTAGGTTATAGAATAGGTTTACAGAAAATTAGAACACAAAAGGTACAAATTAGGATAGACCAGTTGCGGACTCTTAATGACTTTCAAAGAAGTGTTAGGAGACATTTCCAGTCTACGACCTGCTGTTGGGATAACATGATTCATTTAAACAAAACCTTAGATGGGTGATAAAGACTTGAATAGTCCCAGAGAATTAACAGCCTATGTGGAAAAGGAATGGAAAATTGTTGAGGAGAAATTACAGGAAGCACATGTGGCTAGGGTGAATCCAAATCTTAATTGTATTCTAGTCATATTGCCTTCCAGAATTTCTCCTACAAGAATTTTCATGCAGAGGGGCAATATTATCTTATAATGGATTTTTTACGACAAAAAAACAAGTAAAAAATTAAAAACTTATGTGGAAAAAAATCTCTGAATTAATTATAAAATGTAAATTGAGACTTTGTCAATTAGCAGGTATAGACCCAACAGAGATTATAATGCCTTTTACTACTGATGAAAAAAAAACGTTATGGGAAGACAATGAACCAGGCAAAGAGCTTGTGGGGGGAGAAATTAATAGCAATTATCCCAAAAGTGATAGACTTAACCTTATAAAGAGAACTTTTTGGAGTCTTCCTTGAAGTGTACATGATGCTCCAACAACTGGAGCCCATACATTTTATACTGATGCAGATAATTAAGTAAGGTGGACTAAAGTCCTTATAATTCTGTCCAAAAGGCAGAATTATATGCTATTCTCATGGTGCTAAGGGATTTTAAAGAACCTCTTAATATAGTTACTGATTCACAATATGCAGAAAGAATTGTTCTGCATATTGAAACCAATTAATTTATACCAGATTATATAGAATTGACTTCATTATTCATACAGGTTCAAGTTATAATCAGGAATAGGCTCTGTCCCATAGGCATAACACACATCAATCCCATATGGGTCTGCCAGGTCCTCTAGAACAAGGTAATGCAGAAATTGATTGATTACTGATTGGAAATGTGTTGAAGGCCTCAGAATTCCATAAGAAACATCATGTCAATAGCAAAGGCTTAAAGAAAGAGTTTTCTATTACATGGCAACAAGCTAAGGAGATTATAAAGAGATGTCCTATTTGCTCTTTCTATAACCAAACACTCCTACCTGCAGGGACTAACCCAAAGGGTACTCAAAGCAATGAAATCTAGCAGATGGATGTGTTCCACTTTACAGAATTTGGAAAATTAAAATATGTACACCATACCATTGACACTTACTCAGGTTTTCACTAAGCAACTACTTTAAGCTCAGAAAAGGCTGATTCAGTAATCACACATTTATTAGAAGTTATGGCCATCATGGGTACACCTGCACAAATAAAGACAGATAATGGTCCAGCATATGTCTCTAAGAAAATGAAACAGGTTTTTGCTTATTATAATATAAAGCATATTACATGTATACCACACAATCATACAGGTCAGGCAGTTGTAGAAAAATCCTATAAAGGATGTGTTAAACAAAAAGAAAGGGATAGAAAATACCCCTAGAAATAGATTACAAAATGCTTTATTAACCTTGAATTTTCTTAACGCTAATGAGAAAGGGACAACAGCAGCAGAGAGACATTGGATAATAGAAAAGTCGTCTGAATTAAATCAGCCAGTGTATTTCAAGGATGTGTTGACCTCACAATGGAAGCCAAGAGATACACTACTTTGGGGAATGGGTTTTGTTTTGTTACCACAGGAGAAGAAAACTATGGATCAAAATTAATGAAGATTTGCTGTAAAAAAGAGAAATCTCTTGAGAAGGATAAATGACAGCTCATCCACAATGGTGACAACCATACAAGTGATAAGGAAACCATATAAGGTTGGGGCAGGGTTCTGCTCTTGTCTTTACAGAAAAATACACATCTTCAAAAATTCAAGAGATCCTGGATGCTTAGATGCTGACAGAAGAAAAAATAACTATCCAATAAGGAACATCAAGAAAAAGGAATATGACTTGTAAGGACAGGTAATCAAGGCATATGCATTTACATATATATTTATTTGTTTATGAATATATAGAGCTGGCTTTGGAGTTGGACACTGGCTCGTCCCTCTCTAAATCCAAGCATGTTGATAAAAGAAGAATTCAGAGTTTCTGTCTCATGTCAAAAGCTGTCTGGTATGGGACAAAAAGAAGAAAAATTTAGAAAAAATTTTACTTTCTTCATACCTATTTTTGTCTCTTTCATACCTTTCATTGAATATATATGTCTGTATATGTCTATATAAATAATGTTTAAGTTTTCCACAATGAACAATGAATTTGCCTGCAGCAATCTTTGAAGTTTCCAGGAAGAAGATGGGCCCCCCCCAACAACAACTCCACCCAGTTGATATGATGTCATGATGCTGATAGTGCTACTATAAGACTTGGTTTGGGTACCAGCTGCTTAAGATGGTTCCAACTTGGTTACCTGAAATGGTGCACTTTTTACCACTTTCTGGCCAGAACTCCAAATAGGAACATCAGAAAAACCCTACTGGATACTCAGAGACTATTTGCAATTATACCAGACAGTAATCTTGGAACTTAACCATCATTTTACTTTCACAGGATCCCATAGAAAGAATATCAACCCCATGACAGCTGGAAGTAGTTCTAGAAGATGATGTCCCCTCTCCCAACAAAGTTTGTCCTCAGGGTTAGAGACATCATTTAGGGGTTAATTATAACTGATATAGGATTGGGGGTGGGGGAAAATGATGTAGGATCAGGGATCTCTTTGAAAAAGAAGAGAAGAAGTTAAACGGGATAAAAGATTAGTTTCAGCTTACTCATACTAATAATAATAGTGAGTAATGGAGTGAATACTTGTAAGCTATTATTTATAGGCAATTTACATTAGTATAGATTCTTGTATATTGATACAAACTTAAATTATATTGAGTATGTTCCTATTTTCATCTTCAATATTTGTATATCTAGGCAAAGTTATTTTGTCATATTAAGACATTTTGTATATTGATACAATTTTAGGATATATTTATATCACAATATACATTTCTACCTATGATCAAGATATTTATACATTGTTTACATTTTGAGATCATTATCCTTATATGTTGCACAGTTGTTTAAAGATTGTTTGATATTCTAATATAAAGTCTTAGTCTTTAAGTTATATAGGTATTAAGATTCATAGGTCAATAGCTACCCATGTTTGTCATACTTATAGTTAGACTAATCAGGTTTTTTAGATACATAGAGATTGTATTCTGCATAAACAGTGTAATCTTCAACCACTTCAAAGAGCTGTAGAATATGACATTTAAATAATTTAGGGTTCTGTTGGAGTGAGACACGATTGCTCTTAGCAACACCAATCTATTCCCAAGAGAATGTTGAGCACCAAAGACACTCCACTTGGAGCTAGTTTTCTTCTTGGCAAAACTGGCTTTTGGGCAAGGAACTGCCCATGCATCAACCACTGACAAAATGCACAATGTCCAGACAGGACAAGCAGGATACAAGAAAAAAGACTGTCAAATCTTGCCAAGACAGGGTAAGACAGGTTTAAAAAATTTCCTGCCTCTGAAAATGGTCTATCAGTTATTCTAGGCCTTAGCTTAAGTTGGTTCTCCAGTGTTGCAAATGAGACTTTGGGTGATTGCCTAAGTAGCCAGTTGTCTCTGTCATTTGTTGCACATTTTGGAAGTTGCTTGATTGCCCTTCCTGCTTACTCAAGTAATATTATTTCCCTTCTCAGGTCTTTGTTGGAGTTGAAGACTAGATAGTTGTAATTACTTTCCTCCCATGACCTGGACAAGTTATTTATATACAATACTTAAACTCATTAGGTTAGGATAATTATTGAAACATTTATCACATGTTTCTTGCTTGATATTGTTATTCTTGTTGTAATTCTAATTTTTATACCTGATATTTGTTTTTATTGTACATAACTTTATATTATTAGGCTTACAACTGTCTTATTTAAACAAAAGGGGGAGATGCTGTAGAAATTCCTACAGCCAGTAGCCTTTAAGTTACCCGCCCCCTTGGGCATGGCCTCTTATACTATCTATGCCAATGTAAAGCATGTGTAGGGCCTCTTTTCCAGCTGCAGGATTCAGTTGCTATTCCCTGTTCCAGCAGAGGACTGTGATCTGTGAGTCTTCCCCTAAATAAATAACCCTCTATTATACTCAATTCTGAGCTAGTGTGTGATTTCTTTTAAGTGTCCTACTTCAGTCTTTCTCTTAAATCAGTGGCCAATATCTGGGCTTAAGTTGCCTGGGTATATACTGCATGCCTCCCCTTAACCTGTATGCACAGCTCTGCACTATGTTCTTGCTCTGTGGAATGAAACATATTCTGTGATTAGCACCTCTGTCCTCTCTCCCCCATCCCAAGTGCATGAGGCAACAATATAAAGACCTCAGGAATTTTCAGTGTCATATTTCAGAATATGACTGTACCCAAATGCCAGCAGGTATTTTCCTCTCTTCTTTCTTCAACACAAGAGTACAGCTTTGACGAAAATTTCAAAATAACGTAGGAGGTCTCCAACTTGCCTCGGGTGGAATGTGCCTCACATCTACATGGCTAGCAGGCCATGGACATGAGAACTGAGCTGTAGTCATGCTTTTGTGGAAGGTATCCACTAAGCCTGGCAAGACCCCAAACCCATAAAACCACTTTCCTGCCTGCCATCTGTGTCTTTCAACTAAATATAGAAACTGAAAGTAGAAACCAGTAGCTTGGGGCAAACTGATGCCAAAATAGTTTTAGTAGAGACAGGTGAGAGGTGTAAAGGAAAACTCTGAAAGCAGAGGGCAATTAAGAGAGCTTTGGGATCCTCTTCCCTTCCCACGTGTGGGCTTCCTCCGACCGCTTCCCCTGGGCTGCAGATGGTGCCTGCAATGTTGGATGCTACTGATCTCTGACAGGCAAAAGTGGAAGTGAAACCCACAAACCTCACACCTGCAAGGTCAGCTTCATTAAGGACTTTGGCCATCATTCTTTTCAAGCAGAGCCTCAAGGAATGTCACTGAGAACAGGGGCACCCTGAACTGGTGGTGACAGTCTTCTTAACCATCCAAATTCAATTCTCTCTGCCTTGGTCTGTGACACTATCTGTCAGTCACAGCATCTTAGTCGATTCCGAAGTCTTGGTAAAACCAAGGAAGTTTATTCATTTACTTCCTGAAGGGCAGTTAACCTATTTGCTTTTTAAAAGTCAATTTGCTGCAAAATAATTGTTCTAATCTTCTCAGTCAAATTCTGTCACTTCTATTTCCCCAAGTTTTACCCTCCCTGCAATTAAATCATGGAAATGACACAGTGTTAATCCACCAAGTGGACTCTTCAAACATAAAGTGTCATTTCTTTTTCCCTTCGTAGGAAGAACATTCTGGAAAGTTGTAACAGAAGAATTTTAAACCAAATCTATGGTGGATGGAGGAAAGACTTGGATTAGAGGCAAAGCTCTGAGGAATTACTGAAAAGAAAAAGAAAAAAGACCGTGGTCTTATCCACAGCACCCACCTTTGCTTCTTTAATCTTTAAAAGCCTAGATGCAGAGGCTGGAGAGATGATTCAGTGGTTAAGAGCGCTGGCTTCTCATCCAGAAGAATTGGGTTCCATTCCACTCCCCATATCCACGTGGCAGCTCACAACCATCTGTAACTCCAGTTTCATTCAATGCCCTCTTCGGGTAGTGTACAGGCAACACACACACATATACACAACCTTTAGGTTTAAAAGAACATAGACATATGGAGATTAACTTGTTCAACTTACGCAACTAAACTATAATGATTCCTAATGATATGTGATACATCACACACAATTTAGATTAAACAGAAGCAGTTAGTGGTTAGTAATCTTGCAATTCAGAGCGTGTGCTTTAAGTCAGGAACAAAATCACTTGTTTTGAGTAAGACTCTGGGCTGATAGAAAATCCTGATGACAGTTTCACTCATCGGAAGCAGCAGCTCTTGGCAGAGAAGAAATTGTCCTGAATCACAAGGCAAACGTATATCTGGGGTGGAAAGGACTGTGCTAATTTCAAATATCTTTGAGTCCCTACTGTTAGGATTCAGGCATTAGGCTGGCCCCTGTCGCCTGGCAGGATGCACTCAGGCAATACCCTAGCCGGCCCAGGGTCCTATGGCTCCTACATCCCTACATAGTCTGTTGGCAGGCGCAAAAGGTTCCTTTAAGAGAGAAGCTCCACCTATTCCCACTCTCTTCTTGCCGTTCTTCTGAAGAAATAAGCAGCTCTCTCTCTCTCTCTCTCTCTCTCTCTCTCTCTCTCTCTCTCTCTCTCTCTCTCTCTCATATATATATATATCAAATATACATATATATTTTCTTCCCTCTCCTTTCTCCTCTCAATAAACTTCCCATTTAAGCCCAGTCTGCATGGCATATTAGTCTGTCCCTCCCACGCTGCATGGGCTCTCACCCACCGCCAAGGTCCCTCTCACACAGAATCATTACACTTACTGTGTGCTGGGACTCAGGCCCTGCTGGAATGCTGCAAAAATGTGTCAAACCACACACACACACACACACACACACACCGTTTTGTTTTCAAAATCCTCACAACTTTATGAAGGTCGAGGAATAATAAACTACAACACGGTGAAAAATGTTGAAGGAAGAAAGAAACTGGTCACCAGGAGATTTTCAAGAACCTTTTGTCCTTCACCCACAGCCACTGATAATCTCTGTCTTCCAAATCAATGTCACAATGACAGATCCGCCTGGAGGATGAAACTGACCCTTATGCCATGCTGGCAAGGTACAAATGGGAGGAAACCCATGAAGGCTCCCTGGAGAAGGGATGGTGAGAAGAACTAATGGACCTTGCGGTCTAACCAGAAAGGAGGAAATGTTTGCACATATTTAAAAGCTAACAAGAAATTGAAAAGGAAGAAGGAAATGACAGGAAAAAAATAGCCACAACTGTTTCACCAATTTAGTTAGAGCTCTCATGGGATAAAATTTAACCATCAAAAGGACCAGAGTAGAAAACTGTAGCAACATACTGATTTTCTCAGCATTTTCTATGCACAGTATCCTAGGCTTTGTGCTCAGTCTCTAAGTCAAATCAAGAACAGATTTGCACTGAGAGGACAAGATTCAGTTAGGATGTTGGCTTGACAACAGAACAAGTTAGAGAAATGCAATATCCAATATCATAAATATATTTGTACATGTGTTATATTTTGATAAATATGTAGTCATTTATGGGTATATATTTGTACTGATATATAATTATGAGTTTATAATGTATTATAATAAACTGTATTAGAAATTTAAAAAAATAAAGAAATGCAACATCCAGTCTTGTATTCCCAAGGTTTATGGGGTCCAACCATTCTCTGCTGATCTATTGGCTATAGATGATTGCAGGGAAGGACCAATCATCATCTTCAGTAGTGTTCTCAATTTAAAAAGAAAGCATTTTTCTTTGAATGTGCAATGTACCCTTAATGGACTACTTAGTCAGCTACTAAGGACCAGGTTGCCATGTCACATGTTCCAGTGGATATTTCTTGCCAGGCTCCAATGACTTGTTCCAAACCGATAGCCACACAGAAGTCTCTAGTTAAAATCTATAGGTCACCAACCGGAAGACATGGATGTGGGTGAAGGGAGATAGGAGAGAATGACAAGTGAGAGTAAGCAGACTGCATCGTAGGCCTACAGGAGATTGCTAAAACACAAAAGCAAGCCAGAAAATGCAAAGGGAGAGCTACAGGAAAAGAACGCTTCAGCCAGTGCAACTTAGTGGATTCTTTAGAAGGAAAGGAAAAGGACATGAGGTTGGAAAGGGGAGATGTTGGAGATGATCTGGGAGGAAGGCAAGGAAAATGGGGATGAATATGAACATATTTAATTGTATATGTGTAGGAAATTCCCAAAATGTATTTTTTTAATGGTGCTTTAAGGCTGGGAGAACAATGTAATCAGCAATCCAGAGGTCAAGGGGTGCGAAAGACAAAAGTTCCCGTCAGCTGAGGCAAGGATATGGAACACTTTGTAGGGAAAGTAAAGGAAGTAATTTGAGTGTATATTAAACTACTCTAAAGATATCTGAACCGTAGTACTCTGTGGAACCCAGTGGTTACCCTCAAACGGTGAGGTGTTTGGGCCCCAGGGGATTTCGGAGCATGGAAACCTGGTTGTTAGAAGTTGACAGCAGTTCATTAAGGGTGCATTGCTCATGCTAAGGAAAACATTTTATCTTTAAAAATTTACATTCACTATGACCAAAAGGCAAGTCCCGTGTTAGGGAGGGAGGAAGATGCTTCTGGTACAAGTGATGATGCAATTAATTAAAATCATCTGTGAGAGAATGATTTTTCTGAAATATTGTATTTATTGTTGAATTATTCAGATATGTTTTAGCTAATAGCTTTCAGAGTGCTGTATACCTTGCACAGGGTGAAGAAATCAATGTGCTTAGAAAATGTAAATTCAATCCTTTTTGTTTAATATGTGCAGAGGAAAATGACTAGGCTCATTTGGGAAGTGCTTTATTTATGCAAATATGCATTGTACTTATGTAGTAAATAATTCACTTACTTTCCAAGGCAATCAGACTCAATCATCTTCCAAACATCTTACTGTCGTCTTTGAAAAGCTAAATCTAGTCCATGCTTTTGTACTCTCCATTCAAATGTAGCTACCATACATTTAACTGTATTTTATATTACATGCACAGACACATGGACAAGGGGTGAAAATAAGATTATTAAATCTGTGAAAGACAGAATTCTGGGTCCCTAAAAATGTCCACAACCTAACTCCCTAAACCAGAAGATGTAATTGTCACAACTCTCAAGGTGGGAGATGATCCCTGTTATCAAAATAGGTCCAATGCAATTGCAGGGTTCTCATAGAAAAGAACATTGTCAGGGGTACAGTGTAAGTGAAAGATATCGTGATGGGTATTGAAGTCAGAATTATGATGTAAAGAAATGTCCAAGAGCTAAGGAATACCAAACAGAGGGAGGCAGGCAGGTCAGTTCAAGATCGTCCTTGGTACACAGTCAGTTTAAGACAAGCCTAGACTGTGTGGGACCTTTCTTTTAAAAAAAAAAAGTCTCTCTCTCGCTCTCTCTCTCCCTCTCTCTCTTTGTGTGTGTGTGTGTGTGTGTGTGTGTGTGTGTGTGTGTGTGTGTGCGCGCGCGTGCGTGCACACATGTTCAGGCTACTTTTATTTTTAAATTGTAGAATTGTTGCTCTAAAAACCAAGGTCCAAATTGTGATGAAATGTTTACTCATCCTACCCCAGTCTCCTTGTCTCTGACTCCAAAAGGCCGCCCATCATCCTTCACTGACCCCACTGGGCAAATGGTCAGTCAAGTGAGGATACAACATGAGCTCTCCTGGCAAGGGTATTCACACCCACACAAGGGTAAATTTCCCATAGCTGTTCGGCTGCGTACATGTACATTCTTGGAGTTTGATCTCCTTCTCACAGTATCGAACAGGAAGAAGCGTGAAGGGCTATGCAAGAACACGACGTAATAGATGCTATCGAGAGTCGGGGGCCACTTTTCAATGCAGGGGGAAGAAAATCTCGTTAAGATCCTGCACACTAGAATGATAGCACAGAAAATGGGAACTTGCAAGGCTGAATGGGGAAAGACTGGAGACTGCCCCTTCACCACAAAGAAATGTTGAAAGGTTAATAGATGCCCAAGTGGTCAATTTAGATTAAAACACAAGCTCGATGACAGACATTCAATATAGAAGTCGATAGACTTGAGCTGATTGAAGTGACTACTGCATAGGGACTAGGGCTTGGCAAAAATCTTTTCTACCCGTGGCAAATTTTATTTATAGACACACGCATGGAATTATCCAGGTATGCATCTATCATTTATTTATGATAGCTCATAGATAGTGTCATTACTAAACCTATTTGATAGGCAAAATTATCAAGGCTCAGAAGGGTAAATTATTCTGCAGTCTTGCACACAAAGGATGAATCTCAGGTCTGCCTGATCCAGAATCCATTCTGCTGCACCTCACCCTCCCTAATGGGTAAGATTCTGACTGAGATGCTGAAGACTGAAGGAGAAAGCTGTGGTCATGTTCTAATTCCTTGCAAGCTCTATTATTTACATTCTCCAGTCCTAACTTTATATTTTAATTAAATAGTTGATTTGATGGATACATACCAAGTAAATCTTATTTCTAAGGAACTTAGCGGAAATAAAAAACAAGGTCAGCATATTTTAGTAATTCTGTTTTGAGCAATGTTGATGATATAAGAAAAAAATCAATAAAACTATGCATTAAGAAAGGAACATTGGGCTTAGAGTAAATCAGAGAGTTTTTTAACCAAAAAAAAAAAAACCCTGACAAAATAGAATCTGCATTAGATTGCTTCAAAATGATGCTCTGTAAAGTGATGTGGAGCATGTGATATGATCCTGTGCCGGGGCATTTTGCATGTGCATTTGCATTGATTGCATGTGCAATTAGAATATATTACTGTAATTTATAATTATATACCTGGATAATATATTGCATTTCCTTGCTTTTATTCTTCAAAACCCCTGTGACAAATTTAATAGGAAATAATGCGTATCTATTGGAAGAGAGAACACACTGACTTAAACTGTATCTTATATTTGTATTTTGTGCCCCTAAACTTCCATTCTCACCATTTTACATATAGACTTTGTGCTACAAAAGTGTCATATGTCCAAACAGAGGTAGTAACTTTGTGCTTGCAGCAACATCTGGAGGGAGACTCCATAGAGCTGAAAGGATGTAGCCCTCAAGAAAGGTCACAACTATCTGGAGCTTTTGACGCAATGGACCACTGAATGAGTGGCCATAACAGGGATCTCATTTAGAATTGCTTCACAATGACACCCTGTAATATGATGTGGTATGTTTATGGTACAATCATACAAGTGATTTTGTGCTTAATGGTATGCATGTGTTTTATAATTGTATATATTGATATAGTGTGGAGTACATGCATGTATGTGTGACTGTGAAAATACAGTAGATAGAGTATGGTAGAAGAGGCAGTCTTCAGCAAATGCCTAGCAGATAACTCTCTGATGAGCAGGAGAGGACTGGACAGAAAGCAGGGCAGGATCACCAACCAAACCACACAGACATCTCCCACAGAGCATACACCTAGATCTCAATTCAGAAAAAAGCCCTCCCTGTGCAAATTATAGCAGTCACTGGTTGTTAGAGAAATGTTTAAAAATTAATAACAGCCGGTGGTGGCAAATGTATACCCATGTGGCAAGATGAACTACAACACAAATCACAAATACACCTTGACTCAGGAATCATGCATTTGTGATATTAATGCTGTCAACTCAGAATCTCAAATCACAGAGGGGACAAGCTTCTGGGTGTGTCTGTGGGGAATTTCCTACAACAGGTTTGTTGAGGTTGCGAGATCCACCCTAAATGAATTCTCTTGAGTCTTGGAATGAATAAAAGAGACAAACTGCCTATGCGCCAGCGTCTGTCCCTCTCTGTCTGCCTCCTGAATGCAGATACAACGCGACCAGCTGCCTCACAACCCTGTCACAACCCTGTCATCTTCGCTGCCCTGGGAGACTGTCCTCAAACTATGAACCAACAAAACCCCTTCCTTAGTCTACTTTTGTCGGGTGTTTTAGCATAGCCACAAGACAGTCACTGACACAGACCATAGAGGAGTCTGTCATAGGAAATGAAAGGCCAGGCATAGAAACATTTAAGTGAGCAGATACTCCTTGAAGCTCTCTGTACAATGCAGGCTGTGCCAACCAGTAAAGGACTGGCTTATTTCCCATGATCCTATAGCTTGAAAGCTATTTGGTCATATTAATAGCCCCCAATTATATGCAAAACATAGTATTGAGGTGAAATGTAAGAAATAATCTTACAAAACGAAAATGTTATCTACCTTTGTTTCACAAAAGTAAAAGTGTGCTTGTTGAGTTATTCACAGAAGATTTGGATAATAAAAAATTTCAACATGGGTTATATCTGAGAGGTGATGACACCTCGGGCAAGGAGAAATTTTCACTTTCTACTTCATGTGTAATTATTCTTTTTCTAAACAGCATATATTATTTCTACACTTGGAAGAAAATAACAGTGAAGATACCTCCGTTCAGGAAAGGAGGGAGCTTTTATAAAGAGCCTATGGTGTACACAGTATTTCTCTGTCTCTGGCCCAACGCCATGGCCAAATTCCCAGCCTATACAATCAACTAAAAATTCAAATTCCTGGCTGTCTAGATCTGTTTTCCCATGTATAGATCTGTTTTCCCATGATCCACAGCCTGGAGTTTCCTGGGCATCTCTCACATCTGCAGCCATCTGGGCAAAGCAGATATGTTATAGAAAACAAGCAAGGATCATGCATTTCCAAGAGCCCAGTTAGTACTCTCAACAGATAGAGAGAAAGGGGAAGCCTTAACTGTCAAGGTCCTTATGGATGGTTTAATTTTCTTCTGGAATAAAAACAAAAGAAAGAGCTAAATGCAGTCCTATGACAGGATCACAGAAAGGCATCAAGAACGCATGCAGCCTGGCGTACAAACATACAGATAACCTTTTTATACACAGCGATAGTGTTGAGACTTCTGAGTGCACAGAATAATAAAACAGGCCCTTGCTGTGAGCCACACTGTGGCACTAGCTAATAATTCAGGGCTTGTTTGGTGTCCAGGACTTGCTGAAATTGAGGCTTACACCACTTCTGTTTTTGGAAAACACAGACTCATACCTCTCTCTCTGATTGCAAGGGAAAAGACACTTTTTATCGTGAAAACCATAAAGGTTTTCATTTTGTATCCCATTTTCCCCAAACTTATTATAAATTTAATTTTTTCTATGAGCCTAATCTTACTTTTTCATTATTTTCTTGCTCTGCATCCTCTTCTCTGCCCCACTACATCCTACTTGTTATAACCTATAAATAAAATTTTAAGTTTGTTTAACCTCATCTATTTAAAAGAATTCTAGGGAAAAAAAACCTTTTGGAAATCAGGAGGTCTTAAGCCAATATTTGTCTTTCAAATGCCCTTTTTTGAAAGTGAATCTTTTAAAATTAATTTATATATATTTTAAATTTTATTACCTTTTAACTATCAAAATCAAGCAAGAAAAGACAAAAGAAATACGGTGAAGATTATGGAAGATAAGTCAGGAGCCCAAAATCTCAGTTACAAGTGCCATATGGTCAGAATGAGTCCGTGGAATTTATTTATGTATTTTAATTCTGAAAAATAGATCTTGGGAAGAATAAACACAAATCTAATGCTGGTGCTGATCTTTGCACCAAGTTTGTAGGTCAGTTCTACCTGAACTGCAGCTCCCTTTTAATCTTCCTAGCATCAACACTTTGTCAGAAACCTGAAAGAGGACCCAAGAAAGTAATAATGCAAACACAAATTACTGTGACCTCATACACAGAGCATGGAATGCGAGAAAAGCGGCGAGAACCACAGTCCATATGTTCACCTCACTGTAGTCTAATGACAATAGGAAACTAGGCAGGGCAGACACAGATGGGCAGCAACAAGCGCCAGGCATCGTACACTGCATACAATTCCGAGTCCAGCCTTTTGACACTGGTGCCTAATGGATCTTGAATCCGAAGTGCAGCAGGGCCCAGCCTCCCTTAGCCTTGCTTGTTCAGCACTTTGCTGTAAAAAATTCAAACAATACCGATATTCAAAAGGAACTGGGGTTTCCTCTGCAACATTTTTACCCTGACTTTCAGGGAGGACTTCTCTTTGTTCCTTTTTCTATGTCACCACATAGATATAACTGAGAGAAACTATTCAAATTTTTGACTGGAATTACTTAGTTTGGAGATAATGGGAGCCTGCACTATCATTGCCTATTGTGGGCTCTTGTCCTTAAGTCACGGTCCTGTCCCTTGAGTTTGATTTTCAGCTCCTCCCAAGGGCTTCTTTTGAAGTAGTGGAAATTTGCATAGACAGTTGGAACTCCCCACCTCAATTTGAGAAGTGAAAAAAATGTTTAAAAAAAATTGGGAGTTGTCATTTAAACAATGATACTATGACCTGGTGCTCCAACTACTATAACTATCAAAAGATACACACATTTCCCACCTGTGTTCCCACTAGTACACTCTTGCTGACACCACATGTGTACGGGTTCTTCCAAACAATCCTCCAATAGATGCATCTGGGCGTTCTATATTTAACTCAGTTCTATACTTGGATTGGAGCCACGTCCCAAGGTTGAAGGCTCAGTACCACATGACTGACCTCAGTGAACATAACAATGCAAAAGGTGCTGTGTCACCCACACTTCTGTCTGAACAACTAACAATCAAGGGTTCCCAGAATTCAGGAAAACATGACTGTTGGCTTATTGTATTGATACAGGATACAGCAGTAAAAAGTAAAGATTAACATTCAGATAGGAGGGATGAATGGGACAAAATATTTGGAGCTTCTGTTCCCTCCCCGGGCATGCCACCCTTTAGGTAACACCATGTATTCAGCTATATGGAACTTCTCAAACCCCTTCCTTTTGTGGATTTGTGAAGGCTTCATCTTTAGAATTTCTCTCTCTGGAATTAGAGGGAGAAACTAAACACGCACACACACGCAGACAAACATGCACACACACACATACACACACATGCATGCACGCACATGTGCACATGTATGTCACAATGCCGTCACCTGCACAGTAAGTTATTCAAAAACCTTAGTGTCCTAGATTACTTGAGAAATACAGGAATATCCAAGTTCCTGTCCCTCAAAACTGGAACGTATTGCGTCACATAACCGAACGGTCCAGAGTCAATCTCCCTGCCGCTGACTAACACGAAGGACATCAGCAAGGTCATTGTGACTGTGGGCAGACCACAGAGTCTCTTAAGGGCAGCCCATCTAATATTCTAACTCAAAAAACCAGGATTTACTTTGAAACACAAAAGAGAAGAGGAGTGAGGAAGCGTGGAGGTGGGAAGGATGAGCAGAAAAAGGAGGACAAGGACAGTAAATGTGGCCAGATGTTGAAAGGTCATGAATCTGCACAATGGAGTTAGTCAGTGATGTCTTGGGGGCTTTTGTAAGTGTTTGGAATGTTTTTAAGTTTTAATTTATCAGGCATTGTTCTTGAAACATAAAGAGAAGAAAGTACACGATCGACGAGACAAGAGTTCATGCATGGAAGAGTGCAGCTTGCTGTAATAGAGACAGTTTCACGACAGAAACCACACCTGACCATGGAGTCTGGGTGCCCGGGTGTGTTTTATCTTCTCTCAGCCTGTGCTTCCTTGAGACACATTCAAATTTAGAAACAAAGTGGAGAAGGTAGTTTGTTCCTTTTGTTTTGCTGTTATTGTCTGAAATTTTAGTTCCACTCTCTCATTATTACTTAGAAATATAATTAATTGTTCAGAGCTCAGGGTGAAACCATATTAACCACAGTGACCTCAGTAAGATGGGTAGACACAAGCATTGCGTCTTTTCCGGGAGGCCAATGGTAGCAGTATAGCCTGTCATTTAAATTCCAAGTACATTTTAAGAGGGGGAGGGGAAAGAGAAAATATAATTTGAAAAATAAAAAGCTATTTGGGTCATTGGAGAAAGCCCACTTTAACAGATGAGGCCCAACATTCACTTACTCACTTGTGGCCCATCTAGTTGGCCTTGTACTTCAGTGCCTCGGATAAAAAATATTATCTCATCACATGTGTGTGGCCAGGCAGATGCAGAAAAATAAAATGAATTGATTAAGTGCTGCCAGGTTTGGAGGTCTCCTTTAGAATGCGCCCACATTTTGTTGGACTTCGCAGTCTGCTTTTAGATTAAAGGGATTTTTTTTTTGTTTGCCCTGACCATTGCTGCTGTAAAATCTGCACCTCTAATACATACTAATTAGTTCACCAGGACTGCATGTGTGTCTTTGTAGATACACTCTCACGGGGCATTATAGAAGGGAGTGTGGTTTTCTTAATAATGACAAGAGTTATACATAACCACATAGGCAGAAGAGGAGCTGCAACGCAGACAGGCCATCTGCTGATATCTCACTGGCCCTAATCAGAGAACAGTCTCCTCTACTGGCTTTCCAAGCACCAAAGACTTTTTTTCCCATCTTTTCCTACTTTTTTTCTTTGAATCGGTCCCTTCCCTTAATTCAGATATATCAGCACAACAAATACTTCTAGCAAGATGTGTGGGGGATGGGGATGAGCCAGCACCTCACTATGGTAGTTTGAATGAGAATGTCTCCAGAGGTTCATGTATTTGAATAGTTGGTGGCACTGTTACACAGGGATCTAGGAGACGGGACCCTGTTTGACGAAGCCACTGGAGGTGGACTTTCACAGCGATCTAGGAGACGGGACCCTGTTTGACGAAGCCACTGGGGGTGGACTTTCACAGCGATCTAGAAGATGGGACGGGACCCTGTTTGACGAAGCCACTGGGGGTGGACTTTCACAGCGATCTAGAAGACGGGACGGGACCCTGTCTGACGAGGCCACTGGGAGTGGCCTTTCACGTTTCAAAGCCACTCATCATTTCCAGTTTACTCTCTGCTTCCTGAGGTGGCTCAAGATGGGAGCGCTCCTTTGCGGCTGCTTCCACTCCCCTGCCATTATGAATTTTTATCACTCTGCTAACCATAAGCCCTAATAAACGCTTCCTTCTAGTCATTGCCTTGGCCATGGTGTGTTCTCACAGCAACAGAAAAGTAACGAATGCACACTGCTAGGAAAAGAGAGTGTGGGAGAATTCTGGAAGAGCCACGTTTATCGGGAGGAGATATTAAGTGATTCTTACATATGCTCACTTCTTTATTTCGCCTTCACATTAAGGAATGGAAGCATCAATGGGCGAGCCCCTTTAAGCAAGGTCACTCCGTAGAATGAGGCACACATGGGACCCGACTGCTTCCCCATCAACCGCTATAAATGCCAGTGTGTAATTCTGTGCCTATCATGGTCCCAGGGAAAAAACGACATGTCTCTGCAACAGCCTGCTAATTGCACAGAGTACACACAAGTAAGTGACAGCTTGAAAGAAGTTCACATGATTTAGCAAAATGGTTCAAAAGACCACAGCCATGGAAGTCTCACCTGTAAAACTTGTTAGAAAATATATCTTTAGATTCTTCTCCAAAGCTGCCAGCCCACACCTCTGGGAACAGCGCACGACAACCCAGCCTTTTTAGCACTCCCCAATATTGATTCCTAGCAAGCAGCCATCATAGTACACCCTAGAACACACCAAGGGGACAGTTTTGATGGGCTGTACTAACTGTTGGTTTCCAATCCAAATGCCCCTGACCAGCAGCAGCCCAAAGAGCATGAGGAAAGTCATTAGACACATGAGTTCTTGGACTATCAAGATGGCTTAGTGGGTAAAGGGGTTTCCGCTAAGCCTGGTGAACTGAATTGATCCCTGAGACATACATAGTGGATGGAGAGAAATGATTCCTGAAAATCATCCTCTGTATGTACTCCCCATACCACCACACACACTAGAGAAAGAAAGAAAAGTAATAAATAAATAAAATATAATAAAAACTTACAAATAAAAAGTATTTGACTATTACCCTGATGAAACAGATGATCTATAATTTAGCAAGTCCTCCAAATGTTCTGGGGGGAGGTGATATGGTTTGTGCTTTGATATGAGTGAATATGTATGCACATGTAGAATCTAGAAAACAGTGTTGAGTATTTTCCCTAGTCATTCTCTGCTCTCTCACCGAATCTAGAGCTCTCCAATCTACCAAACTGGGTAGATCAGTTCCCTAGCAAGTACCCAGGGTGCTCCTGTCTTCTCCACCTAGGTGTAATCCTGGGATTACACACACGCCACCTCCTCTGGCCCTATACTTGGGTTCTAGGCATTGAACTGAGGTCCGCATGCTCATACAGCCTGCACTTTAGCCACTAAAAGTGGCTCCCTAACCTTCTCCAAGCTGCTTGCATGCAGACAAACCAGTACTCTAATTCTTAGCAATTAGAACCATCCTGATCTTGATATTTATGCTGGCTAGTTTTATGTCAACTTAACACAAGGCAGTCGTCAGAGAAGAGGGAGCTTCAGTTGACAAAAGGTCTCCATAAGACTGAATTGCTAAGCCTTTAGAAGATTTTCTTAATTAGTGATTGATGGGGAAGGACCCAGCTCATTGTGAGTGGGGACACCTCTGTGAAGATGGTCTGGGATCTTTATTAAACCAGGCTGAGCAAGCCATGAGAGCAAGCCAGTAAGAAGCACCTCTCCATGGCCTCTGCATCAGCTTCTGCCTCCAAGTTCCTGGCCTGTTTGTGTTTCTGTCCTGACTTTCTTCAATGATGCACTTAGGTACGGCCATGTAAGCCAAATAAATCCTTTCTTCCCCAACTTACTTTTGGTCATGGTGTTTCATCATAGCAGCAAAAACCCTAACTAGGACACCAATGTTCTGCCTGACTTACATTTTCAGCACTGTGTGAATACAAGCTGTCAACATTTTCATGGTTTTACCATGAGCACACAGCCAAACCCACCAAGTTATCTCTTGCCACAGACTCTGCCGTTTCTTATGCCCCTGGGTTCTAGGTCTGTGATTTATTTTCTACTACTTCCATTTTCCTGACACTCAGATTTTCTGGTTTCATTTCTGTTATTATTATTTTCATTGCTCTCTAGTCATGCTGCGGCTCTCATGTGTCTCAAACAAACAACACCCATGACTTGACCTCTGCATTTAATGAGAGGCTGCCTCTCTCTTTAAATGGGGTATCATTACCCTGTTTCGCCTGATTGCTTGAGAGCTCTCGAAGTTCATACCAGAGGCCTCAGTACTTCATCCCTGAACACCGAGGTCAATGTTCTTGGTTGTGTATTCTCCATCTATTCTTTCCTCCCTTCTGAGCAGAACTCCACTTGTGTTTAGATACCTATTCCACTGGCACATGCAGACACTATGACAAACTAGCCAGTGTACCGGTTAATGCTTTGCCCTCAAGTGGGAGGAGTGAAAGAGGAACATGAAATCTGTCTTACCAATTTGATTAAAGGAAATAAATAACGGTCTTTATTTGGGAAAAAGGTTTCCTTCTTTCTCTGTTGGTATTAACAAGGGGATACAGGGCACCATTGAGACAAGTGGCCATCTTGTTAGCATTCACACTGAGACAGGCGTAAGTGATAGGACCTTGTCAGACCCTCTGCAATGTCAACACACTCTAAGTCACAGTACCATCCAACCTGCTCCATCTCCCTCCTCCCACCTTCTAAAGGACAACAAGTTATCTTTTTCTAAAAAACCATTTTGGCTCAAGGTAAAAATTATCCATATCCAAAACAATATACCCAACCCATAAGAAACTCTTTAGACCAGTGGTTCTCAACCTTCCTAACACTATGAACCTTTAATACAGTTCCTCATGTTGTGGTGACCCCAACCCATAAAATTATTTTCATTGCTACTTCATAACTGTAATATTGCTACTTTTTTGAATCATAATGTAAAAATATTGTAACTCCTGTGAAAGGGTTATTTGACCCCCCAAAGGGGGGGATGGCTCACAGGTTGGGAACTTCTTTTCTAAAACCTTTAAAATTTCTGGTTTATTCTCCTCTGGATTCTGCTCAACAATTTTGTCCACAGCATTCCACCTCCTATATTTGCCTGGACCAAATTCTTCTGTGATGGTTACTTTTGCATCTGATTAGTCTAATAATTTACTATGAGCCTTCTCATGTGTGTGTATGTGTGTGTGTGTGTTACTTAAACTTCAGTGTTTTTTCTCAAAGGTCTTTTATAATTGTACATTATTCCTTCATCTCTTGGCTGATTAATTGGTGTTATCAATGCAGAAATCAGGGTCATGCTTCTATTTCACACTTCCTGATCTGGGGGAAGTGAGACATCTGAGAGATGAAATGCTGTATTGAGCTATCAGAGGTGCTGTGAAATCAGGGTGTAGTTTCCCATTTGTCCCCCTCCAATCATACTTTAAAAACTTAGAGAGAGGCATGGTAGTGCACGCCTTTAATCCCAGCACTCAGGAGGCAGTGGTGGGTGGATCCCTGAGTTTGAAGCCAGCCTGATCTGTAGAGAGAGTTGCAGGATAGCTGGGACTATGGGCTACCCAAGGAGACCCTGTTTCAAAAAAAAAGAGAGAGAGAGAAAAGAAAACACTTAAGTCCAAAACTCATATGGTAATGATAATTGTAGCTGAAGCTTTGCCAGACCCTTAAGGCTAGATGAGGTCATTAAGCCAAAGCACTAATAGGAGCTTTGTAAGAGAGAAAACAACCTTAGCATACCCATTCTGTCTCACCATGAGTGCCCCCAGGCATGTTGTGATACTGTGAGAAAACCCTTGGGGGGGCGGGGGCTAAGAGGATGCCAGCAGAATGGTGATCTCTGTTGTTGTTTACAAATCACCAGCTCTGTGGTATGCGCTACAGCTACAGAAAACTAAATGCAACCGAAGACCTATAAGCTTCACTGGAAAATAAATTAGACCCTTCAAAGGGCATTTCCTTACAGCTAATTTCCTAATAGAAAAATATTTTTCACTTGAAAAACTTTCATTTCTATTTGGAAACAAGAAATGAATAGTTATATTTTGTTCTATTTGGGACATCTTTCTAATTCTGGCATCTTATTGCTTAGGAAATTTTGTCATATAGCCTTCGAAAATAAATAGATGTGAGATATATATATTTGCAATATATATATATTGCAAATGTAAGGGATCAAAATCAAAAGACTTGGCTCATCAGTAAAAACGTCTATCAAAAGGAGAATGGCAAAGAAATTATCATTACACCTTCTCCCCGAGAAGCATCTCCTCAAACCTGACTTGGTTGTTGAACTCCTGTGGGCTTAAGAGAAGGAGAAGAATTATGAGAACATAAAGGAGTTTCCCAATAGGTGAGAGTCACATTTCCCTAGAGTTCTGACCCCAGATTACAGGCATAGATAATACCCTGTCTACCCTCACTTACCTCCTCTTGGATGTACTATTTTGGGGAACATGAAGAAAGAGCAACCTCAGTTTGAGGCCGAACGCAACATTTTCCCGAATGCCTTGTCTGTGAACAGCATTTTCGAATCATTCTAAAGTACAAGCACACCAACATAAGGTCTATATTAACAGGGTACCAAATTGTCTAAAGAAACATTGAGAAATTTAACTAAACGGGAAAAGTTTATTAGGTAATAGACAGCAACTAATGTTCAATGGTACCCATAGTCACTACAAGATCATGATTCCTTACAAAGATTAAGAACAAACTGAGGTTAGGATAGGGAAGGAGATAGAGGGCTCACACACTAGAATATCTCCAGATTTAAATACAGGCTCCTCAATTAACAATGTGGTCATACCTCTCTGGGCATTGGCATACTTGTTGCCACAGTCCAGAATTTTTGAGGAATTTAATTAGATAATGGCCATAAAGATCATAGTTTACTGCCAAGTACATAGATTATCTAAAATAAACACTGGCTTTCTGTCCCTCTTTATCCTTATCAGATTGAAAACATGCCCAATGATCTTGATTATCCTAAAGAATTCATCAACTGGATTGCTATAAACTGATTAAGGTCAGCATGCGAAATATTAAGGCTCATTTATTAAAACGTTGATACACTACCTCACTTAGAATGTCCTTTAGTAGGGAAATGCTTGTTGGCATTGGCATTACCTAAATTTTCTTTTAAATGGGGGCCACAGAAATGGTTCTGTGGCTAAAGTTCTCACAATGCAAGTGTGAGGACCATAACTCAAATCCAAGAACCCAAATGAAGGCCCAGCAGTCAGATATGGTGGTTGCCTGTACTCCCAGCACTCAAATGACAGGAACAAATCCTTGGGACAACCTCACCATCAAGACCAGACAGAATTGGTGGCATTATCCATGTTTAGAAAAAAAATCTGCTTCAATAAATAAATTTGGAAAGAAATCAAGGAAGACACCAAATATCAACTTCAGGCTTCAACATGCACCCATATACACAGGCAAATCAAGGGAGATTTTGGCCACCCTTCATTCTATTCTTCACAATAAAATATAGTTACTATGAACAAAAAAGACTCATGTACCATGTGACATAAATATAATCATAGTCACTTATCAAATAAATATGGTAAGTGCCAAGTGATGTAAGTAAGTAGTTATGGTACCCAGTCCTGGGAGCCTTAGTGAAGAGGAGATACAGGAATTTCTGACAACTTGAAGGAAGTATGATACACATGCTGATAACTCCAGCAAGGCAAAAGGTGATGGCAGGCTAATAAATGAAAGAAGTAAGATGAGGGCAAAAGTACAGGTGTCCAAGGCCCAACTAGAAACATCTGGAGAGGGCTGATATCAAAGATATTGCTAGACATTCAGAAAAACTGGACAGGAAACTAGGAGAGTCAAGAGTGCAGGGAGGAGGTTTGAGAAAGACTCATATCATGAAGAGCCATGGAAGTCACATCTAAAAATGCAAATTAGGGTATTACAAACTCATGACTCTACAACAAGAAGTGAATCAATCACATTTGCCTTCAGAAAAAAAAATAAGAATAGAGAATAGAATTAGTCACAATAAGTGATTAATTGATTTCCAACAAAAAAAAAACATCAAGGTAAATATAGGAGGAAGACGGGCTTTTCAGCATTGATATTGACAAAAACTGTATAAAACAATTAAATGAATTATGACCTTTACCTCAACACTAAAACTAATTTGAAACACATTAAAAATCCTCCCTAAGCATGACTAAATGTATATAATTATGCAAGAAAATTTTTATCATCTTGAGAGAAAGTGAGAAAGTGGGAGAGAGGGAGGATGGGGAGGTTAGATGTAGTAAGATGAATGCGGCCCCTGACATGTCCATGTCCTGCTATTCCAAACCTGTGAATGAGCTCACTTCACAAGGGAGATTTTGAAGCTTGATTAAGCTAAGGGTTTGAAATAGGAAGACTACACTGACTCCTCTGTGAGTGCCACTGTAATGACAAGTGACAACGTATGACGGCAGCAGAACGGTCAAAGCCAAAGAGGGCCAATGACAGGGAAGCAGAAATCAGAGAGATGTGGCACCAAGGGATGAGGATTACAGACACCTTCTAACAGTGGCAAAACACAAGGAAATGGAGCCTGTGCACAGAATGCAGCCTGATCAGTCTAGCTTAGTCTTTTGACCTCCAAAATTTTAAATGTGAACAGCTTTAAGTCACTCAATATGTGTTACTTAAATACAATAGCAATAAGAATAGAAATAGCAAATCACAAGTCATCAAAATCAAACTTAAGAAAATAAAAAGTCAAACTACAGACTGGGATAAAATAGTTAAATTCATTTATTGATCTCAAAAATTAACTACAAAGACCAGACATATCATACAACTCAATATAATAACAAAATATCAAAATTAAGCTAAAAATGGTAAATAGTGTTATATAAGACTAAATACTTGTGTGTTCTTAAACATACCAATTAAAAATCCAATGCCCTATCATTTGAGTAGTTCAGATTACAAAGAGGTTAAGGGTGAAGCTCAGTACTAGACCATTTCCCTAGCACACACGAGGCCCTGGATTCAATATCCAGAATAGTGAAAAATAAGAATGAGGACATAGTTACATTGGTAGAGTATTTGCTTCACCTATATAAAACCCTGGCTTCACTCTCCAGCACTATATACATGCAGTATGGTATCCCACATCTGTAATTCTAGCACTGAAGAGACATAAGCAGGAGAATCAGATATTCAAGGTCACTTTCAGTATGAGGCCAACCAGAGCTACATGACACACTATCAAAAAAGATCTTAATACCAACTGCTGGCAAGTAGTAGAAAAATGAGAACCTTATATGATGCTTATATAGGAGTGTGAAATGGTACCCGTGGAAAAGTTTGTTGATTTACTATAACGTTAAATGCATGTTTACCTGTAACCTAGAAATATTACTTTATTATTTATCATTTTTAAAGGGTGAAAAGATTGGGATTGATAATGTAGTTCAGTGGTACAACACTTCCCTAGTATGTGCAATCCCAAACACTGCAAACAATAAATAAAGAAATAAAAGGCATGAGATGAAAGCATGCCTGAATAGCCATGGAAACAAATATTCATGGTCACTTCACTCATAAGAGCCCCAGACTAGAAATACTCCAAAATATGCATCAGTGGATGAACAGACATAAAATGTGATCTAGCTATACTATTAAATATAACCCATCAATGAAAAGCAACAATCTACCGACAGAGGCAATAATATGAGTGAATTTCAAAACTACTGCGCCAATTTTTAAGATTAAGACATGAACATGCATATAATGCATGATTCCAATTCGAGGGATTCCAGAAAAGATGAAGCCACTCACAAAGACAGAAAGTAGACTGAGTGATAGAGAGCTGACTGCAGAAGATAAAGAGAAAACATCTTTGCAGGAGCAGAAGTGTCTTCTGCTTAGCTGTGGTGATTGCTATGGTAGGATATGCATTCGTGTGCACATAACAACAAAAACTGATGCTTTAAACTTGTTTATTTATTTTATTTAATATGTATGTGTGCTCTTGCGTGCATACATGTACACCATGTGCATGCAGGTGTCCACAGAGGCAAGAAGAGGGTGTCAGATCCCCTAAAACTAGAGTTACAGGAGGTTGTAAGCAGCAATGTGGCATGGCTGCTAATTGAAGTTGCAGGAGGCTGGGAGCCACTTGACAGGGGTGCTGGGAACAGAATCCCCAGTTTTTTTTTAATGCAGTGACTAATACCAAACCATAGATGGCTAGTGACTTAGTTCACTGGTGAAGCACTTCTCTCGCATAATAGAGGTACTGGGTTCAACGTCCAGCAGAAACCAAATTAAGTTAAATTTAAAAGTTAAAATCAAAATGCTAGGTATTGGAGCAAATGAGTTTAACAGTCCTCAGATTGGATGCAGCCAGCAGCAAGAGTATCCCATAGGACTGGATGCCCAATAGCTCACAGTCTAAGACAAATTGCCTCAAAGAATGAGTTGCAGAGCCAGGAGAGATGGCTAAATGGTTACTGTTCTTGCAAAAGGCTCAGGTTTAGTTCCTAGTACCCACATGGCAGTTTCAAACTCCTGTACCTCCAGTTTCAGGGGATCTGGGGACATCTTTTGCCTTCCAGGGCACCATGTATGCACATGGTACACTTACATACATGCAGGTCAAACACTCAGATACATCAATAAAAATAAATGCTGTTTTTCAAAATCAGTAACATAGTGGAGTGGACTGTGACTCTATTGATGGAGCAAATGGCATGAGTATTGCACTTTGCTTTAATATTTGACAAAATTTTTCTAATGCAAGTTGTTAGGAGAAGTTAATGAGAAAGTCAATACTACACATTTGAAAGAAAGAAAATAGCCTATACACAGGACATTTTCGTACCTTATACACCGGAGGACTGAACTGATTAAACGTAATGAGAATGCCACCTAGAGATGTTGTCAACAAGAAAGCACTTTCTAGAATGGCTTAAATAGTTCTGATTCCACAGGAATAAATAAAAAATAAATAAATAAATAAACAAACAAACAAACAAAAGAATTCGGTCTTGTCATAGCCATGGGGATTCTCCACCTACTGTAGCTGTACCCTTTTGAAAATGGACAGCCTTGGGTTGAAAAAAGCTCCCGACTGATTCGGCAGTAAGTAACTGCAGAAATAAATTACTTCTTATTGGTGTTTATCTGTACTGGCTTAAGGCAATGCTGATGTTCTACCTTGCACAGACAGCAGAAGAATTTCTATATAAGTTATATGCAGTGTGACATGCATTAAAATTAGTCAGACCAGAGACTCACATCTGCAACACCAACACTGTGGAAGCTGAGGCAGAGGGATTGCCAAGAGTTTTAGATCAGCCTCGGCTGCAGACTAGAATCTGGTCTCAAAATTAACAGGAAAACAGAAAATGGAAAATAAAATAATTATTCGGAGAAGTTGTCCTCTAGTGGTAGTGTTATGTCCTTATAGTTGTGGGTCTATATGGCTCTCCAGGCTAAGGGATAGTCAAGCTATTGTTCTCATGGAGACTGACTGTCAAGATGCAAGGTATTGCCAGAAGTGGTGGCACACACCTTTAATCCCAGCACCTGAAAGACAGAGGCACATGGATCTCTGTTGACTTCAAAGTTAGTCTAGTCTACATAGTGAGTTTCAGGTAAGCCAGGGCTACATAGTGAGACCCTGTCTCAAAAACATAAAACAAACCAAAGACTTAAGTTATCATCTAAGTTAAGTTATCTATCTGCAAGTAGAGTCACACTTCTGTAATCCCATTCTCAAGGGGTAAGGCAGGATGATCGTGAGGCAAGCTAACCTGGATGTAGAAAGAATGTCCCCCCAGAAATGCTCAAAGCAGTATCTAATTCCATTCCAATCTGATGACATTCCGCCCCACCCTATTCTTCAAGTTCTTCTTGCTGACCTCTCCTATATGCCACCAGTGTAGAGGAGGACAAAACAAGGCATGGCTTCATCACTCACTTCTTAGTTTAACTGGCTTTGTCCACTCACTCATTTCCTCGTTTAAGTGAAAAAGAAGAATCAAATAATGTTTCAATTAAGAGAACTGACACAGAAGATGCTCAAGATGACTCAGTAATTTATGTGGGACTAAATGTTCCTGAAGATGTCATAGCCTATCCTGCAGAACCTGCAAGTACCTTGTTCCCCTCAATATAAAGGATTTTGTGGGAGGGATTTAGGTACAGATAATCAAATGAGGAGAGTATCCTAGATTATCTGGGTAGGTCCAGAAAAGACGACTATGTCAGAGCATGAGAAACAGAATGGGAGGCTAGGAGTGGAGGCTCACACTTGTAACCCCAGCAAATTGGAAACTAAGCAAGATGTATCATGGGATCAAGGCTGACCCAAACTATCAATGGAGAACCTGTCTGAAAGGAAGAAGGGAGAAAATGAATGCGGGAAGGAAATGAGAGAGTGATCTTCTTAGAAGATGGAGCCTCCAAAGGAACACAGGCTTTGATAGTGGTTTGCTTTTGGTCTAACACCTGATTGGAACTTCTGGCTCCAAGAAATATGGGGTCACATATTTGTCTCATTTTAAGCCATAAATTTGGTAGAATTAGATGTATAGGAGCCCAGTATTTTTTCTATATGGGAAAGTTCTGAGAGTGAAAAAGAAACATGTACCCTAAGCAATCCATCTACACCAGCCACCTCTCACAACAGGAGAACTGTAGTGGGCTTGGCTTGGTTAGGGTTAGGTTCCATAGCAGCACGTGAGCCTGTGAGAGGAGGGGTAAAGGTGGGTGCCAGAGCAGGGCAGCTGCTGCAGCCAGGCCCTGGAGAGGAAGAATGATTCAACGGGGCTACTGGAGCAGGTAGTGGGGGGGGAAGCACTGAAGAGCAAGCGGAGGGAGGTGGTGAGGCAGCGGGAGGTAAAGGAGCAGAAGTATCTGCCTGCTGAGGTTGGGAAGATGTGGATTCCTTAGTGTGGTTGGGAGCAGTGGGTAGAGGAACCAGCATAGAAACAGGAGTAGGAGCTAAAGGGACAAGAGTAGGAACTGGGGTTGAAGGAGCAACAGCAGGGGCTGAAGGGACAGGAGTAGAAACTGGGGTTGAAGGAGAAATGGCAGGGGCTGAAGACACAGAAGTAGAAACTGGGGGGATAGGGTTAGCTGCCTGCTGAGGTTGAAAAGGCGGGAGGTTCGTTAGCTGGGTCCAGAGCAGAAGTAGAGGGTTCTTCCAGTACTGATGGCATAGCCAGGAACATGTGAGTGGGTAAACAGCTTTCAAGGACAAAGGGCTTAGGCTTAGAGCTTAAATAGTAAAAGGCTTGGATGTAAGGAAACTCCTTCCATTTGCCTGGGCACTGACAGTAGTTAGAAAGCTGTAAAATATCGGGATCAAAGGTACCGTTAGGCGGCCACTTTAGATTTCCATCTAAATTGTAACGAGGCCATTTTTTTTTGAACAAAGGTGGACAACTGTGGGAATCTGTATGTAGGGCATTAAGGCTTGGGGTTTCAGGGCCTCTAAAAGGCACCCCAGGGGGGAGGCTGGATTGATGGGTTTGGATGGCTTGCTTCCCATAGTTGAGACCGTGAAAACCCGTGAAACGGCGACACCACAAGGCCTATAATCGGGACATCTCCCCCTATAGGTGGGGTGCAAATCGGTACAAACACAAGGACCATGGAAGGGTGTCCCCTGCCCCCGGGGGTGGTGCTATGGCCTGGCTGGATCTGGTTGGGGTGACTCAGAAGCCAGAGAGGGCAGAGGCCGCTCCAAGCAGCCTCTCACAGTGAGGAAAAAAAAGAAAAGAAAAGGAAAAAAAAGAGAAAGAAGGATCTGAGGGACCCAGGGTCCTCAGTCACAGGTGGATTGGCCCCGGGCCATTCCAAACACAATCTCAACTGAGGGAAGCAATCCACAGATGAATGCCAGCGAAGGGAACAACTGAAGCCTTGAAGACCATGGTTGGGGGGGTAGTCCCCCATTTCTAGGAACACCAGAGGGTTGCCGGAGCTCAACAGTCAGTTCCTCAGGTTCAGAGAAATGGTTAAGCTGGCCAGAATGGGGAAACTCACCAATTGAAGCCAGTGTTGTTTGGAGAAATCACGCTCAGGCATATGGAACACACCATTGTTTTGGAGAAAATCCCTGGTTCCGGATCCTGACCCCGGGAGGGAGAGGGGCCTGGGGCGTGAGAGCCTCTCGAGTCTCGGCACCACTGAAATTACCTGGTGTGAGTAAGAAGGAGACACGGAACACCAAAGAACCCGCTTAGGAGTTTATTAGAGAGGGATGCGTACAGGCCTGGTGATCGATGTGCAGAGAGAGAGAGCGAAAGATAGCAGCTGCCTTGCACATGTGCAAAAGGGGTTAGTGTGACTATGTCACACTGATGATGCAGATGATGGGCAATTCACACATGCGCACAAGGGTTTAGCTGAGTCATACGTGGATGTAACCATGCATGTGCTCACATGGGTCACGTGGGGCCCTTTGTGCCTGAGGGCCTGTCCTCACCGTGCCTGCCTTTAGAACCTGGAAGTGCAGCCTTATCTATGGCTGAATAATTACACAGGTCCCTGCCGGCTTGAACACATGCATGATAATAAACGTTGCTTTTGCATTTTGGTGAGTTGGTCTACCTGGTGGTCTTTTGGGGCCCCCATGGACTGGGACCCCAATCATTAAGTTTATTTATAGCTAAATAAAATGAAATTAAAAACTCCACTACCTTCTTACATGATATGCCTTAGATGCCCACAGCCCCAGGGAAAGACTCTTTGAGGCAGTTACCCTCGGCACCCTCATTTCAACCCTAAAACCTCATTCCACCTATTATGTCCAGAGAGTAGAAAATAATTTAGCAATTTGGTACTTTGTAACAAACGCAAGCTCTGTTGGTTTTCCTTGGAACATCCTCTCTAAGTAGGGGCTCCAGGATTCACTGGCTGCAGAACAACAACAAAACCAAACCAAACAAACAAAAAGCCATTTGTCTGTGGAATGCCGAGCTTCTGGCCAAGTGCCCCAGAGTCACTTTTACCACACCACCACCGCAGAACCCCCTTGCCCTGATGCAAGGTGACTTGTAAGAGAAGGCCAGCTATTTGTTGCCGTCCCATGTTGTGGTCTCCAGGCCAAATGAGAGCCCTGGGGCAAAAATGGGAGGGGTGGGGCAAAATGATTCAGGGATTCAGGATGTCTTAGAGAGACCCTGAGGTCAAGCAAGGAAAATGAACTCCTATCTTCTCTTTATTTATCCCAGAGAGACGCCAGAAGGAATATGCACTGCTGCTCTTCCGAACCCAGAATTCCCAGTGGAGGCAAAAAGAATCACAAGTCGACATTGCCTGAAAATCAATTTCGAAGAGGTGGCTCCACAAAATTTGGAACTCACAGCTTTGTCTTGCCTTGTGAGCTGGGGTCAGACAGCTTCACTCTAATTGGCATCGTGTACTCACATCCCAGGAGCTTAAATTTATGAGGATGGGGCAGCAGCAATTAAGGATTCTGAGTTCTGGGGAGAGGCTTGTTTGCAGCTCATTACATCCTATGAGCCACTGAGATGCCGGACCCACCCACAAATGCATGCTATGCCCAGCTAATACCTCCCAACCTGTTACTGACTTGGGGTTAAAATGACTCACAGCGGAAACTTTCCCGCCGTCTCTGAAAGCTCTGAAATAATGATGTGCTGAGGATAAAGACACGCCGTTTATTTCATTCTTCTCTCCAACAGAGCACAGAGAAGAAGAAAAAGAAACAGTTATTCAGAGGTAAAGATAAGAAAGGGGCTCTTTTTAATACAATTACAGTTTCAAAGGGCTTGCCAAGAAAATACTTTCACCTGCCAACTCAGCAATTTTCCAAAGATTTCCTAACACAGAAAGACAGGATTAATGGGAAAGAAATTACCAGGCGAAACTTGACTGTAGCTTACATAAGATCAGGCAGCATATAACACATTATTACTTTCCATTCTTTGCTTGCCTTAGAGGCCCCCAAAATCTGACCAGCCTTCCCAACGCTGTGACCTTATGAATACCAAATATGTTCCATAATAATATCATCAGGCCCTTTGGGGCCTTTGCTCACCACAGCCATTGGCGTGGTCTTGAAAACATATACTCAGTCCAGGTTTACGGGTAATACAATCTGTAGAAGCTGAGAAAAAAAAGGAAAAAAGAAAAAAGCTCCCCAGAATGCAGAAAAGGCACAGGGTGAGAAACAACCCCAGTGTGGCTCCCTCACCCCACCACCAGCCCTGACTCCTTCTAGATTCTGGATTCATATTTCTGTTTTTATATACAGGCATGGAAATCCTGTGGCCCAGCCTGAGCCATTGTTTTGATGGGCTGCTGAGTTTTCCTAAGAGATTTTAATTTCAGGGGTTAAGATTTATGTAGGAGTGATTGGTGGGCATTTTTCATTGTGAAATGCACATGAATTTTGGGAAATGGCCATGGGAAAAATAAGAGTCTATTCCTGAGCTTATATCAACTTTCAATTTATTTCAGAGTCATTTATCCAGTTTGGACATTACTTATATTTTTAATTCTTCTCTCTTTCAGTCATTAACTTTTGGGCTATTTTATGTTCTCAGAACATCTCAGAGGAATGCACTCCACTTCATTACAGATGCACAGAGACTAAAACTCATCCCTTCTTTGTGTCAGTTCAGTATCACATGTGCTGACTAGTGTTCTGTTTGTTTGTTTGTTTGTTTTGTGGGGGTTTGGGGGCCTTGTTTGTTTGGTTTGGTTTTTCAAGACAGGATTTCTCTGTGTAACCACTCTGGCTATTCTGGAACTGACTCTGCAGACCAGGCTGGCCTCAAACCCACAGAGATCCACCTGCCTCTGCCTCCTGAGTGCTAGGATTAAAGCTGTGCCCCACCACTGCCCAACATGCTGACTGGTTTTATGTAAACATCACACAGACAAAGTCATCTGAGAGGACAAGAACTTCAACTGTGAAAATGTCTCTATCAGAGGTGAGCACAGGCAAGCTTTCAGGGCATTTTCTTAATTGGAAATTGATAGGGGAGGGCCCAGTCTAATGGTAGTTGTGGCAGTTTGATGAAAATGATCCCCATAAGCTCACATAGAGAAAGGCACCATTAGAAGGTGTGGCCTTGTTGGAGGAAGGGTACCACCTGGAGTAGACTTTGAGATTTCAGATGCTCAAGCCTAGTATCACTCTCTCTTCCTGCTGCCCTCAGATGTGGCTACTTCTCCAGCACCACATCTGCCGGCATGCTGCCATGGCTTCTCATCATGGTGACAATGAACTAAACCTCTGAACTTCAACTGTGAAAATGTCTCTATCAGACATTTTCTATATATATCTCTAGTTAAATGTTTTCCTTTATAAGAGTTAGCATGATCATTGTGTCCCTTCACAGCAATAGAAACCCTAAGACAGGACTTGTGCCATCCCTGGACTGATTCTGTAAGAAAATATACTGAACAAAGCATAAGGAGCAAGCCAGTAAGTAGCACTCCTCCTTGTCTTCTGTCTTTATCCATTCCTGCCTTCAGATTCCTGCCCTGCTTGGGTTTCTGTCCTGACTTCTTTGATGATGAATAGAGATATGAAAGAATAAGCTGAATAAACCCTTTCCACTCTAAGTTGTGGTCGTGGTGTTTCACCACAGAAATACTCTGACTATGACAGAAAGTGATACCAGGATTGTAGAGTATTGCTGTGACATTCCAGACCATGTTGTTTTGGAGAGGTTTGTAGAAAGACTTTGGAACTTTGGGTTATAAAAGTCTTTTGGTCTTGAGAGCTCAGTGAGCTGTTCTGTGGGAGCTTGGAAGATGAACACATTAAGAGGAATGCGGAATATAGAGGCCTAGCTGTTAAGTTCCGGGAGAAAGTTTGAGAGTCACTCAAAGATCTATTGGATAATTGCATACTTTAAACTAAAAAATCTGTGGTTCTGGTTGCTAGGGCTGAAGAATTGGCTCTGTTTAATAAGATACCAGAACCAGTGAAGTGAAAGCTTTGATTCATTGGAATAATCAATGCTGGTCACCTGGAGCTGAAAAATAGTGGTAATTAAGGAACAAAACAGCATCATTGAGGTGAAATTGTCTGGGAAGTGTTTCCTCAAAGTCAGCACACGCAAGCAGAGTTCATACGTGACCAAGGTTGTATCTTGTGCTGGCAGCCAAACTTTGCCATATATAAGAGTCTCCTGGATGGTACTGAAGCATGAAGGGGTCACGGAGATAAACTGAGGTTTGGGATTGTAAGAGGACATTGTCGAAGGTGCATTCAGAGAAGCAATGGAAGTCCCAGAATTGAAGAGGTGATATGGGATTCCCTTCTGTATGCAGGGAATACCATTGGTTAACAAAGAATCTGTCTTGGTGGCAGGGCAGAATAAAGCTAGGTGGGGAAAACTAAACTGAATGCTGAAAAAAGAAGGCAAAGTCAGAGAGACGCCATGTAGCTCCCACCGGGAACAGATGAGCCAGAACCTTGCTGGTAATCCACAGCCATGTAGCAATACACAGATTAATAGAAATGGGTTAAATCAAGATGTAAGAGCTAGCCAATAAGAAGCTAGAGCTAATAGGCCAAGAAGTGATTTATTAACACAGTTTCTGAGTAGTTATTTGGGGTCTGGGCAGCCAGGAACAAACCATTGGCCTCCTACAGCAAAGAGGTTTTGAAGTTGAGGCTCTGCACCATGAAAAAAGCCCAGGAGAGGCTGTTGGTGAAAGTTGAAAATGCCAGTACCATGGGATGACCACCAAGAATAGCCGTAGTGGTGAAGTGGAGCCTGAGTGAGCTTAGAAGACAAGATGTGTGCTTTGCAGAGGGTGGAGCCTGGGAAATGATACAACCTCTTGGAAGAGCCCAGAAGATTGTGAGTGGATTCCAGATACTGGACGATTGAGATTTTGTGTTGCTTTGATTTGATAGTGACTGTGCCTTTACCTCTGAAAGTAAGGAAGTATTTAACTTACTTTTGATTTTACAGGACCCCACGGTTAAGAGACTTTGAACTTTTAAAAGAAATTTTGGATTTTTAAAGAGACTGAACTCCTAATGTGTTTGAATTTGTAAAGCCTGTAGGACTTTTAAAGTTACTTATGCTTTAAATTGTGGTTTTAAGATTAACATGTCATCTTGGGGATAAATGAGGAAGGAAAGGTCCTGATTGAAAAATGATGATTTTGTGTGTCAAGTTGACAACGGGTCGGTAGTGCTAGCTAGTTTTATGTCAACTTGACACAAGCTAAAGTTCCTATCCTGACTTTCTTTGAGGATGAACTGTGATACAGAAAAATTATCAAAATAACCCTTTGCTCCCCAAGTTGCTTTGGTCATTTCATTTCATTGCAGCAACAGTAACCCCGACTAAGAGACCAAATATGGTGGAAAAGAGTTCTGTGCGTCAGTCCGGCTGTGTCTATAAAATGAAAAACCTCTTTATTTGTAGTCATCCATCAGCTCTGACTCTATCTTTCAAGTGCCTCCTGCTCCCTGAGCCCTGGTGGGGGGGGCAGTGGTTTGATGAAGGTAATTCCTTATGGACCTCTGTGTTAATTCTCATCTATTCTAAGATGTTGTTTCTCTGAGAAGAGTTCAGCAATCGGAAAGTGTTATTTTATAAGAGCTTCATGTACAAAATATTCTGGAAAAAATACACACAACAGAAGCAAAAATGAAAAGGATACATGGTTCTCAATCTGATGATCACATTTTATACTGGATTCTGGGCTTCAGAAATAATAAGTTATTTATTTCTTCAGTGAGACATGTAGAATGTCCGTTATGGATCTGATTCTGAGATGGATTCTATATGTTCATGAAACTGCCCAAAAAATGAGTCCCATGATGGTTAATTGAAGGTTGGGTTCTGAATAGTGAACATCTCTGTGATTCTCGATTATACGTAAGGTCCTTCATGACGTGCTTCAGTTACTAAAGAGACAGCAAAATCCTGTGAACTTACCAGATAGGTCACTTGCATTTCCATGTGTCTTCCAAATAGAGACCCTGCTGCTTTTGATCTGGAATTTTCTGCGATGATGTTTGCATAGTCAGCTGCCTTGAAGGATAACATTCTTCCAGAACAAAGTGGGTAGTTTGAATTGGCCCCCATAAGCTCATAGAGAGTGGCACTATTAGGAGGAGTGGCCTTGTTGGAGGAAATGTGTCACATTCTTTGAACCTTCATATATGCTCAAGCCATGCCCAGTGACACAGTTTACTTCCTGTTGCCTGCTGATCAAGATGTATGATTTTCAGCTCCTTCTCCAGCACCATGTCTGCTTGCATGCCGCCATGCTTCCAACCATGATGATAGTGGACTTGACCTCTGAAACTGTGAGCCACCCAAATGAAATGTTTTTCTTTACAAGAGTTGTCATGGTCATGATGTCCCTTCAAAGCAATAGAAACTCTAAGACAGTAGGTTTACTTACTTCTCCATTATTTTAAGTTTATTTTCTTCATTTTGTGTGCATGTGTGCGTGCGTGTGTGTGTGTGTGTGTGTGTGTGTGTGTGTGTGTGTGCGCGCGCGCGCGACTCTGTGCAGGCTTCTGTCACAATGTGCATGTGGAAGTCAGATGACAACTTCTGGAAATTAGTTCTCTTCTTCAACTGTGGGCTCCGGGGCTCAAACTCGGGTTTTTGGACTTTTGCAGCAAGCACTCATATGTGTTGAGGCACATTTCTGGCCCCATTGTTTTTTAATGATGTTTTTAAGATCATAGATTCTTTTGGCAATACAGCCCATTGCATGGGTAGGCATCACTTGACCCTCAGCTTTGCATTGTGAGAAAAGGAGTTCATCATAATTGTGACTCTCTGGCTGTAAATAATAGAGTTTTCTTCTCTCACAAAGGAAATTTGTGTCTCTTGCCAGAATCCATGAAATGTACCAGTTTACATGTGGAGTCAAATCTCACTCAGGTCCTTCTGTATTTCAGTGAAATTTTATTTCTCAATATCATAACCATATTATATCTATTTGAGAGTAAATATTTCTAGACTTCACGATGCCTGAGAACTTGTTCACGATCATGTGACTGATCCTTCTCCCACCAACTTCCCAATACTATTTGTGCATAGCAAGACCCCAATTCTAGGCCATGGGGAGGTCCCAGGGTATGAGCAAGGGTGCAGTGCTGCAGCAAACACTGCCTGCCATGCTGGAACAAGCATGGTAAGTAGGATGCAAATAGAAATTTCCCAGTGAAATGGGCAGCTTTCTGCTCTGGATGCCAACCTCCAAGTTTGGCTCCTGGTAAGACAGTCAGTATTAAAGTCCTGAGCAGAAGGTTGCTGGGAGAGAGCCTTGCCTTACACGGTAACTCTATGGACAAGTGTCATTGGGAAAGGATCAGACTGTGGAAGGGGAACCAAAGTCAGACAACGGAGAGAAAGAGGCAGAGATGGAACTACAGAGCCAATTACCACCACTTGCACCCTGGCTTGATAGGGACTTGAAGCACACCCACAGCAAAAGTCTCACGTCACAGCTGAGCGCAAGGTGGCCTGTCAAACTCCCAGATGTGACTCTATTCAAATGTTGCTCTAGAAATAAAGAACGCCCACCAGCTGCCAAGCCTGTCAGCCTAGCACACCTTTCCAATGTGATGCAGAGAGGCAACAAGGACCATACAGACGACAAACCTCGAAACACGTTGACAGACCCATATCTACTAACCAACAGACCAGGGTGGACTGCTTGAAGAGCAGACAATGCTGTGTGCACTGGGAGCAGCCCCTTCACCGGGGAAGATAGCAGGAAGTGGGTCTGGCAGCTTCGCTTTCTGCTGCTGGATGACAGTTTAGCCGTGAGGCAGAGTGTGGGTGACTAGTAGAATTTGGCAGTGGGGGAACATGTGCGTGCAGAGAAATTCAATGATTTTCCTCAGCTCTTGGTGGCTTAGCACGTCCAGAACTTAGAAGACATCCAGGGTGACCCAGAATACTAAATGTCTGGGATGACTGAGCAGTTCAAAAAAGTGTTTAAGGTTATGTAGCATCCTAGTCTGCCAGCCAGAAAGACATGGATGATCCTGATTTGCACGTGTTAGTAGATTTTTTTTAAAAAAAAAAAATCCTTTGGGAAAAATTCACAAGTACTATTTATAGCCTTTGACCTTAGTTATATATCATAGCAAAACATGAGAAGTTATAATTAGGAAGTGCAGTCTAAGAGAGAAAGGTCAGACAGCGTGCTAACATACTGCTTAATAAACAGGGTTCTGTGAGAAAGAGCTGATTCAGAAGAAATGACTATTGATTCAATCTGGTGCTTCAAATCCCCACTAATACCAGAAAATTTAATGGCGTACAAAGGGAATGCACAAACTGCAAGGAACACTATGGGAAGCCCTGCTTTGGTGATTCTCCTCATAAAGGGAAGTTAAGAAAGCATACATGCAATGTTTCTTTTAACTGAATTCTTCATCTAAACCTTTGGTACTCACATGAAGCTATCCCAGACACGACTGCAGGGCTATCCCAGACAGTGCAGGGCTATCCCAGAGACAGCTTCAGGGTTATCCCAGAAACTGCAGGGCTATCCCAGAGACAGCTTCAGGGTTATCCCAGAGACTGCAGGGTTATCCCAGACACTGCAGGGTTATCCCAGACACTGCAGGACTATCCCAGACACTGCAGGACTATCCCAGACACTGCAGGGCTATCCCAGACACTGCAGGGCTATCTCAGACACTGCAGGGCTATCTCAGACACTGCAGGGCTATCTCAGACACTGCAGGGCTATCCCAGAAACTTCAGGGCTCTCTAGAGTCTAGAGAACTATTGTGGTTTCTCTTTACAGCCAGAGCAATTTGAGGGGCTTTGACAAGATCAAACCAAATGTCTCCATAGTCCTCTGTCAGACTCCCTGACCTGTATCAACATCCATAACAGCAGCCATGCAGGCCCAGCCAGGTCACCTCCGGCCCACTGTCATCCTTTGTGGCTTCTGAGATGGACGTTAGTGGTGGCCATTGTTCTACTCTTGCTGTGTTCCACAGGGGAGTTGACAGTGGTAGGTCCTCACTGCTCCTCACAGAACATGATAAGATGGTTCCATGCCAGGACAGTAGTATATTTCCTCACGACCCTACTTTTCAGCCGTGGCACAGCTTCCAAGTCCCAACTGAACTAATCCTGTGCTATATGTGACTCTACTTCCCAAACAGAAGTTGTCAACTGCACAGAACAGACACAAATAGCAGCAAAAGAAGGAATAAAGAATTTTTGGGAAAAATAATCACAGAGAGGTTAGAGGTTCCGCTTGCCGCCTGGAGACCCAGGACCAGAACTCAAACATGCACCAAGGGAAACAGAACACAACCCAGGCATGGTCTGCTTAGAATTCCATTCCAGGCACGACTCCTGCTGGACTCTCCCTTTCTACCTCAGGATTATCATTCCCCAGGCTAAAGCATCCGCTTCAAGAGCATGGATCACGCACCTGCCCCTGACTTGCCTGGTGTCACTGGATGGAACCTCCCTAAGCGAGAGGACCTCTACCTCCAGGTTCCAGAGGGAACGTGGTGCACTAGTGCAGAACTCGTCAGTAAATCTCTATTGCCCACAATAAAGCCCAATCCTCGCCTCTCTCAGATGATGATTTGTCTCCGTTTTTCTCAGCTCTGATGAGAGAGACGCCTTTCATTCTTAAAAATGCCTGCCTTTCGGGTGGGGATGATATGGTCACCTACTTGCCACCTTCTTCATGATAGGGCATCGCCACTCTTCCAAATCCATTCATTATTAGTTCCTGGGTCATCCTTATTCCCTAGCAGAAGTGCCTGCTCACACACAAAATGCTCACATTTCCTCTGTCTGTCTTTAGATAGTATCTATCCCATCTTTTCATACCCATGTTTCTCTTTTGTTCTAAGGGTGACTGAATTAACTATCCCACCTCACTGGATAATCTCAAGTTCATGCATATGTCTTGTTATTAATAAATTACATCTTAATTAACTATTTCAGATTCTAACTGCTCTCTCAGACAGAATTGTTCCTGGGAGACTCTGACTTGTTAATCGTTGATCCATTAGGATCTAATACATGACATGATATGTTGAGAGAGGAGTTCACAAAATAGCTGATGCATTAATAAATGGCTGATATTTGACTGGCGTAAAGACAAGAGGTAGAAAATGAATGTAAAAGAAATAGTGGCAGGAAGAACATAAATGAATGGGAAGCAGATGACAGAGCTCTCCACTAGAAGCAAAGATGGAGGGTGGTCCAAATCACAAGCCTCAAAACTGGTGAGGGAGAATTGTCTGTATTCTGTCAATCATGTTTTAAATAAACACTGATTGGCCAGGCAGGAAGTATAGGTGGGACAACCAGACAGGAAGTAAAGGTGGGACAATGAGAACAAGAGAATTCTGGGAAGGGGGAAGCCCATTGCTCCCCAGTCCTGCCCAGACCACGGAAGAAGCAGGATGTGACCTGCCCCGCTGAAAAAGGTACTGAGCCATGTGGCTAACATAGATAATAATAATGGGTTAATATAAACTACAAGAGTTAATAAGAAGCCTGAGCTAATGGGCCAATCAGTTTATAATCTTCTGAAGACCTCTGTGTGATTTTCTTTGGGGCTAAACAGCTGCAGGAAATGGGCAGGACAGAAACCCCAACAAGCAGGCCCTCATGTTACACAGAACCATTCCACTCATCAAACTGATGTCGTGGGGAATTCCCTGTTAGATTTTAGCAAAAGTCAAAACAAGCATTTGAAGGTACAACAGGCACGTGTAGACCCTCTGGAATCAGAGAGTGTCCAGCCACAGCCAAGACACTGAAACAGGCCACATACTTGGTCAAAGAGAAAAGAAAGAAGAAACTTGAGGCATAGGAGACAATAATGAGATTCCTACAGCAGAACCACATCCTTTCCCACCTGCCGTGAGGAGATCTGAGTCCAGAAACAACAGGTTAAAGAGCCACTCAGCACAGCAAGAGGAAGCAGAGCCCGTCATCAGCATTTAACAACAAGCACAAACAAGGCTTTAGACAAACAAGATCTATCTGGAGGGCGTGGGGAGCATCCATGTGCCTACCCTCCGAAGAATCCAATACATAAGTTTTGGTCTATTAAACTACATGTTTATCTTCCTTCAAGGCAAAAGGGAACATCTGTCACCATGCCCTTGTATTTAATTTCCATTGTGAATTCTCAGTTTCAGCAGATGCCCAAGTCAAGGCAGAGAAAACAGAAAGCTGGAAGCTAAGACAGCAAGGGAAGCACAGTAGAATTTCCCTTTCCAAACTTCAACCAGAGCTGTCAGATGGCCTGGAACCTTGCGCTCTGCCCAGCTCTTCTTGATCTGATGTGTCTTCCCTGTTTCCTTTTGTTCTGTGTTTGGGTTTCTCTAACAATAAATTAACCCGCTCCTTCTAAGTTGTATCTTCTTAGAAAGGATCAGAGACAGAAATGGCTAAGAGACTGCACAATGGCTAGCTGTACTGTTAGGAGACTGGGCTGCTAACCATTACAGGGAAGTTCTGTTGTTTGCTCGCTTGTGCTATGAAGGGTTTGGGAATCAGGTGGCTTCACTTTTCCTGGATGAATGCTTTTGAATAAGCCACATTCCAGAGACTTCACATAACTGGACTTTATATTAACATATCTCATAGCACACACTAGATATTAACTGGGTAAATAGTAACTCCATCCCCTTAGCCACATAGTTTGCAGAATAGCCCCATCCTACTCTTTGAAGTATGTGTCTGATCACCACCAGTACTTCCAAAATCAAGCTGTAAAGCCCACACTCTGATAACTGAAGACTTCAAAGCAATGACCAGAGTACCTGAGCTCAACAGTAACTTAGGATTCTGAGCCTCTGACATCTGTGGTCTTTTGGTTTTCTATATCCCCTGACCATTTTAACAATTTATCCAAGGGAAAACAGAACCCCCCATCACCACCTCTCTAACTCTCAAAGACCGCTGGTGGCACAATCTTTAACTCATTCAAAAGAAATGATGTCTGGTTGGGCAAAACCAAGCTCTCTCATTGGCAAAATTCTATTTGCTCCTAATCATTTTTTCTGCCTGTGAAAGTTAACAGTCGATTACCTTGCCCTCTAATAAATGCCAGGCAGACTGTCCTATGGAAGAACTTAAAAAGTCACCCATGCATCAATAATATAATTACCACAACCATCTTCATACAAAATACAGGACAGAAGCTCATTTGTGTATCAGACTTGGCTTCCGCAACAAAACTAAAAATAGGTTACAGCACAAGCATCCTTCTGTAACTGATCTCTCTCCACTGACCTCTCCTGTCAGCACAGCAAACACTTGTAGTTATCACAAAGTGGTACATTGCACATAAGTCAAGGTGTATTTGTGAAATCAAGGTGCTCTCCTGGATAGGGACTACAGAAGTTGCTAGGGGTCCCACCCAGGTCCCTGGCTCCTATTTTCTGACATTTTAAAGGTCAAGGTATTTTCTGTGCTCCTGGCCACTGCAAACTCAAATGGGCTGCACAAACGCGACCCTTAGAAAAAACATGGATTGTAGTAGAGAGACCTCCCACGTGACCTGCCGCACTTATGCTCCGCTGATACTAAGTGTATTTGAGCTGCATAGAATTATGCTCCTAAAATCCCATTACATAATTATCCACACAAAAACTTTAAATTAACACTTCAACCCCTAATGTTTTGACCCACCAAAAGCTTTGAGTTCTTCACTCCATCAGACATGAACCATTAAGTCCAATTGCTTCCATTTATTAAGACTGACATCTGGGCAGTGCTGACAAAGCACAGGTCCTAATCATTGTAAAATATAAAATATGTCTACTGGGTATGGCAGTGCATGCCTGTAACCCCAGGACTCAACATCTGGGGTAGGTGGATCATGAATTCAAGACCAGTTTAGGATACATAACGAAAACTTCTTCCAAAATGTCTGTGTGTGTGATGTGTGTGTGTGTGTGTGTGTGTGTGTGTGTGTGTGTGTGTGTGGTGTGTGTGTGTGTGTGTGTGGTGTGTGTGGTGTGTGTGTGTGTGTGTGTGTGTGTGTGTGTGTGTGTGTGTGTGTGTGTTTTAAAATGGCTCTATGGATAAAGACTCTTTCTTGCTGCCAACACTGAGGACTTGAGTTCAGTCCCCTGAACCTACATGGTAGAAAGATAATTACTTCTAAGAGTTGTCCTCTGACCTCTGCACATGTGCACATGACCTGCATGCACAGGTTTATGTATTCACACACACACACAACATCAAATGTGTGTGTATCAGGATGAAAACTATGCTTTGACATACCAAACTATCACATTGAGGGTCATATTATACATAAGAATAATACAAGTGGGTTTTCTCCCAGGTGTATTGTAGATCAGCCAGGACCCCTAGTGTTTCAAAAGTTAGAGTTGACCATCAACCTGACAGACCTAAAGTCACTTATGAGACCAGCTTCAGGGAACACATGTGACATATTGTCTAAGATAGGCTAACCACTAGGCAAGCCTATGAAGGATTAGCTTGAAGGTTGATTAAGGTGGGATGAACTCTAAATGCAGGTGACGTCATTCCTTGGGCTTGACTGAGTCAAGGAGAACACTGGCTAAGACTGCATTAATATCCCTCTGCTTTCTGACCGCAGATTCAATATGACCAGCTGCCTGAAGCTCCTGCACTTCCCCTCTGCAATGGACTCTACCCAACAACTGTGAGCCAAATGAGACCCTCCCTTCCTCAAATGGCTTGTGTCTGGTTATTGTCTCCCAGCAACGGAAAGCTGACTAATGGAGTATTAGTCTTGTTTGTGCTGCAGTTGCAAAGTGCCTGACACTGGTGGTATATATGCAAGAGAAATTTATTTCTCAAAACATGGAAGCTAAAAAGTTCAAGATAAGGCACCTACAGGTTGAATGTCTGGAGGAGGTTGCTCACTGCTTCCAAGATGGCATCCTGCTACTGTGTTCTTTTACACTAGAATAGGAAGAGAAAGATTGATGCCACAGAAGCCTTGAGACACTAAACCACTTTCTTCAGTGCTCGCAGGGCTCCATTCCTACCATCAGCACCATAAGGGCTGAATCTGAAGACAAACTTTGGGAAGGAAACAACTTTCAAACCATAACGCTCAGGAAACAACATTTCCTAACCTTCTAATAGCCCAAATAATCAGAGCATTGATACAGCAGAAGTCAGTCATTGCCTCTGCTTATTCGTCTATTTTTTTTTATTAACACAGAAGAAGTGAGTACAGATCAGAGGAGTGTGAAGTAAATACTGAAGGAGTTCCTCCCAGTGCCACACTTGGGACTAATGCTTCTTTTTCTTTCTCTTTTTTTTCTTTTCTTTTTTTTTTTTCTGGATTCTCATCTTCTAAAACTAACATCCAGGATATGGATTGTAGGTTCTGGCATTTCTTCCAAGCTCTCCTTTTGGGTTGTCCTCCCTTCTCTGATGTTGCCGCTTGCTTTTGTCCTGTCTCCTGGAGAGTCAACTTCCTTTCCACCACTTACACCATCTCTGGACTCAAGCAAACAGAACCCCTAAATGCGAAGGCTGGAAACCTTTTCCTGCTTGCCTACCTCTGCCCATTCCTCTTCTGTTTTTCCTGTTGGCAACCCCTGTGTAAAGTTACACCAGCCTTGCAATTTAAGAAGACAGACTGTAAGATAGATTTGGTGAGGATCAAATGAGGATAAGGTGGTAATATTAGGAGAGATCTTTAGAAAAAGGAGCAATGGGGCTTTCTCCCCCTTATTCCTTTTGTCTTTTGTTACAAGGAAGAAGTGCCTTCAATTAACCTCTAGAAACAAGTGTGATTTGATGCACAGATATGGAGTGTAGACTTGAGTCTGTAACAGGGAGGCATCAGAACGATGCCCAAGTCTGGAGTTTTATCTCAGTGTGTGCAGTCAGAACCTAGCCTTGAACATCTTGGGTTTGTTTAGACCCCGGGTCACTTTAACCCCTTACTGTGCTGCCTGCAGCCTAGATTTCCGTTCCTGACCCACTCTTTACTGCCTCCGCACTCTCTTTTGGTTCAGACCCTCGGCTTCCTGAATCCTTCTGGATTATTGGTGATGGCTGCAAGAGACACACTCAAAGAAAATCAACCAGATCAGCTTTTCCTGGTTGTCTGGTATGAGCTTGTGCCGGTGACTTTCCCTTTCTGGGCTTGGGAACAGCTAAGAGCGCAAGTGGCCATGTCAATACAGTGCTCTTTTGTTTCCAAGCTACACTGAACCCTCATTGGTGTTGTGCTGGAGAGCAAACATTTCTCCCTCTGGCTTTCATTTCTAGGGAGGATCTCTTTGCCAGGGCCACCAAGAGCTCCTTCAAGAAAGGTCACTGTCACTCCAATTAGGTCTCTTCCCAGGTATTGCTGTTGCTATTCCGTTCTCGACCACGTGGTGGCACTGTTCCATGGCAGCTTCTCGCCTGCACCTGGATTTAAAAATGAAACTTCAATCTGCGGTCTAACCTTTTGTGATGAATCCATCCTACATCATACTCCCAATGGTAGCCTTTTCTCTTATTTTATCCGTTTCTCCCACTTCTGTAGCTGAATAAGAAACTGTTTAAGAGCCGGACAGTGGTAACGCACACCTTCAACCCCAGCACTCCAGAGGCAGAGGCAGGAGGATCTCTGTGAGTTCGAGACCAGCCTGGTCTACAAGAGCTAGTTCCTGGACAAGCTCCAAAGCTACAGAGAAACCCTGCCTCGAAAAGCAAACAAAAAGCCTCCTCCACAAAGATCATAAACGAGGCCCAAGAACAAGGCCAGCTCCTCCCCCTGGGAGTAGTGCCTGGATATAGATGTTGGCTTTCTAAGGACAACCTTTAATCAAGAGTCGTATTGGCATCTCTTTCCCGCTCAAAAAGCGCTCAAGATCCATCTTGAATATAAATAAGACCCATCACCTTCCTAGGCAGAAAACTGAACTTGGGAACAGATCCACTCCTGAATTGTCACTTCACACAGTGAAGATGGCTGGGCACAGGCCATCTTCCAGTAAGTCTAAGTCTTTCAACTACAGAATGAGGATAACAGTGCTTAACCGGAGGGCAGACGAAGCTTCTCACAACATACTTGATGGATAGAGCAAGCTCCAAACTTTCTAGCTCTTTCTGGGAGGGATCCCTGAGAATTGGGATATTCTCTGCAGAATACTATGCTTGGAGTGCAAAGGGCCTTCACTAAGCCCTGGCAGTCGGGGAAAAGACTTACCCCCAGGAGAAAGGCAACCTTCCTCTTCTGGTAACTGGGGCACACAGTTAAATCTGCATATATGCCTTTCCTACATCGTGTGTGTGTGTGTGTGTGTGTGTGTGTGTGTGTTTCCTTTAAGTTACAGCATTTCTATAGCTAAGACAGACAGAGATTTAGCATTTCTTCTTTCATGGTTTTGCCCCAAAATAAATAAGTTTATTTTTCCATTTATATATTTATTATATTTTTGCTTTAAGTGGGTAAGCATTCAGACCCATAGCTAAGCCTTATATCTGGAGCCTCCCATAACACTCTCTTATCTCCTGTCAATACCCTGAATCCTTTATTCAGAAACCTGTGTAATTGCCCAGCTTTCAGGACCCTCCATTGAATATACTTTCTTCTCTAACTCTGTTTGCCTAGTGAAACGGTGATTACCAACACCATGCACAGAAGGTAAGTTCTTCTCTACGCGACTATGGAGAGGGGACCTGTTGACTGTTTTGAAGTACAAATTCAATCCAACTGCCTCACAGTGCCTCTGCACTGCAACCACAGTGAAAGAAAGGGAAAGGCTAAGAACAAGCCGCTTTCCCTCAAGGACTCGCAGGAGTCTCCCAGATCACAGGTCCCTCATATTTGTAACTCAGTCACAGCCAGATCCAAGAGGCTAGGGGCTTGGGGAGGCATCCAGCTCAAGATGCTCTTAGTGTGGAGTAAGGAGGAAACAGCACTGGAGGGAAGTGACAGCTTCAGCCACGATGCTAACCAGGAGGTCTGCTACCAACACAAATATCTAAGCCAATAATCAGTGTAAGCTGAAAACCACTGATGCTGCAAATAGCCAGCCACTCATTTCAAACAAATCCATAAAGAAAATTTAACATCAGTCCAGATGCATATATAAATGACAAAGCACTCCAGCTAAATCAAGAGATTATAGCCATCTACAAAAACACTAAACATTTGCTCTACAAAATCACCAGTTTTTAAAGCTGGTAAGAATCTTGAGGTGATTTGTTGTAAGTTCCTGTTATTGAAAGAATTCCCTTTGCAGTAACCTTAAGTAAAGCTAACTCATCTCTGCCCAAATGTGTTGAAGTGATGGTGTCTGTGCCTTGAAGGCAAGCAATTGATGGGGGCTGTGGAAAGTAAGAACAACATCCAGGCTTTGGTGTCTGCCCTCAGAAAACCAAGCCATGAGCAAGTCCAAGGTTAAAATCCCTAATCCTAGACTGTCCTAGAGTTGAGTCATGGTCAAGGACAAGGCAATGCAATGTAATGATTCATGGTTAGATGTGTTTTTACCAAAAGGACATGTCCTTTCTGCAATGAACATTAGTGCAACCAATATACTGTTTTGCAGTATATTAGTCTCAAAAGCCTAAGAACATGCAATGTCTCAGTTGCCTGAGCCTGGAAAAGAGTAGCTCCAGATAAGACTGATTGAGAGAGATCATGTGACAGACATTTGGGTGATGTAAGTAAACGTCTATCAATGAATATCTAGAGGAGAAGGTCAAAACTCTATATATTTGATCAGCTTCACAGAGTTACATTTGAAATAGTGAACTACGGGAAATAAATGTAAGAGAAGATAGGAAAGAAGTTTGTTTTTACAGAATAAAGACAGTAATGCCAGAAAAGGAGGACAGTGAAGAACAATTTCATAAATGACTAGATAAATACGGGAAAGAAGAGAAAGTGAAGAAGGGAAGAATAGAAATATGGCAATAAGAGGGAATCCAAGTGTTTATACTATGAAGCCTAAAGGTTTCAGCTTTCCATTACTGTAACAAAATACCTGAGACAATCACCTCTTAAAAAGTGTATGATAAGCAAAGATATAGACAATCGGAAAATAGTTGATCAACAGGCACAAAACCATAGGTTCAATTTACAACACTGTAAAAATTAAGAATAAGTCAAGTTTTATTTGAGGGTTAATGTTTTAGAGGATCCATTCCATAGTCTGTAGCCCCAGTTCCCATGAGCCAGTGGCAAGGGAGTACATTACAGCAGTAATGTTTGACAGAGCAAATTGTTTACCTTCTAACAGCTAGGAATCAAGAGACACGCTCTCAATGACCTAAGACCTCTCAGTAGGCCCCACTCCCAAAAGTTTCCAACATGTCTTAATGACACCACTGGCTACCAGAATTTTAACACATGGACCTTGTGTGAAAACACTCAAGGTCCAAACTACAGAAAAATCTGTGGAAACCCAGTCACTTTTAAACTTTCTTCCAGTTGTCAAGACTATTAACTGTCTTCCACAAACTTTTGGGAAGTCCCTATTGCTGAAACAATACTTAACGTAACTTGCTTATGAGAAATCAAGCTGGTGCCTTCACCCCTACTGACTAGTGTTCTTAGTCTGGAATGTACTATGCATTCCACCAAAAGAGAAAGATTCCCACCAATCAAGCTATAAACCCTGTGCTCTACAATAGAGGCCTGCCTGCATGATATACTGCAGCAATAGTGGCATAAGTGATATGTGAGTAACAAACCACTATCAGATGGGGTTTGAGACCCACTTCACAAGCTGGAACCTATGCCTGACACTGTGCAGGTGGCCAAGAACCTGAGACTGAATAGGCCATGCGCCTAGGAGAAAACCAAATATGGTTCTGCTAAAGAAATGTATTAATAAAATAAATCCTAATGGCATTCTCCTATACTCATTTATCAGTGCTTTGCTCAGCCATCATCAGAGAAACTTCTTCTTTCAATAGATGGGAACTGGTGTAGGAGGTTCTGCTGTCTATGTGTTGCTTTCATTGGTTGAATAAAGAAACTGCCTTGGCCTTTTGATAGGGCAGAACTTAGATAGGTGGAGTAGACCAAACTGAATGCTGGGAAGAAGGGCAGAGTGGCAGACACCATGAAGCTCCTGTCTGAGACTGACACTGGTTAGAATCTTTCCCAGTAAGCCATGACCTTGTGCTGTTACACAGATTGGTAGAAATGGGTTAGATCAGGATGTGAGAGTTGGCCAAGAAGAGGCTAGATATAATGGGCCAGGCAGTAATTTAATTAATACAATTTCTGTATGGTTATTTCAGAGGTTAAGATAGCCGGGTGGATGGGACGACAAGCAGCCTGCTCCTCCTGTTACAGGGAACTAAACAGAAACCCACAACTGGGCAATAAGTACAGTGAGAGGCTTTAGAATGGTCAATCCTAAGTGGGATGTCTTCCTCAAACCCTTCCCTTTGCGGGGAATTATGCAAAAGAGATGGCAGAAAGATTGCGAGAGCCAGATGGGGATGAAAGCACCAAGGAAACAGTATCTTCCAGACAGAGCAAGACTGATGCACCTATGAACTCACAGTGACTACGGCAGCCTGCACAGAGCATACACAAATTCAAGCCAGAGGTCCCAGCACAGAGTGGCAGAAATGAGCCTCTATCCCTAACTAATAAGCTATCTCCTATTGACACCCACTTGCAAATTAAACATTATTTGTCTCCCACATAACCTCACTGAGGATACAAATCACTGAGGATACATGCCCAGCAGAAGTCACCACAACAAGAATTCAATAGTATTTTGTAGACATTTTATCTCATATGATATTATGGTTTCTGACTTTGTGTTTTTTATGGTGTGTGTATTGTGTGTGGTGTGTCTGTGTGTGTCTGTGTGTGTCTGTGTGGTGTGTTTCTTGTGATTTCTCTTTGTTGATTTTCTTTTTTGGTTTGTTTTTAAATTCGGGTTTGTTTTGCTTTTCGTTTGCCTCTTTATTTTCTAAAGAAAGAGAGAAAAAAGGTGTAGAGTTGAGTCGGTGGGAAAGATCTTGGAGGAGTTTGGGAACAGGAGACCATGATCAGAATATATTGTATGAAAAAAAATGTTTTTAATAAAAAAGAAACATCCCCTATCAAGGTCTACCTCATGAGTCATTGTTCAAAATGGCATTTGATCTGAGCGATGGTTTAGACAAAACCTAGAATGGATACTTAGTTCAGATCAATTTTGTTCTGATGGGAGAGCTCTTCCTCCAAAACTGAGGTTGGTCTATCTGAATGGACAATGTTATTGTACTGAGGTTTTGCCATAGGCACTGGAGCTCAGATGGTCTCATGACCAAAACTAAGCCAAAATCACTTCAACTGAAGCTAAAAAAAGAGATGCTTTTCTTTTCATTCTCTGTGTTCTAAGGAGGTAGCTCTGGAATGGCTAATAAATACACTACCTAACCATGAGTAAGACCGAGTCAATTAAGTTAGATAGCGAATACATAAGAGTTCAGACAAGCGATGGAATAAAGCCCAAAGTAGGGAACAGTGCCAACACTGATGAAAGTTTGAATTCCCACAGGAGCCCTCTTGGTGGGACAAGATCCTCCCTGAGGACCAGCCCTAAGTAGTCCCTGAGTGCCCATCCAGACTAAAATCTGCATTTGGGGCACATGAGAAATCATTGCAGTAGTTACTGAAGAATGTTTCCTCAGTTCAGAGGAGACAGATAAGACAAGAGATGCCTCTCCTGACATAGTATAATAAACAACAGCCACCGGGAGAAGACATCAATACCCAGGAAAACAGGACGCCATTGAGGCTGCTGGTATTGGAGATATCTGCATGGCAATAGAAGATGAAAACAGAATACAGAGAATAGAATCAAGAAAAGGCCTGTTGAAAAATGACACCCCAGTGGCATATTGTTTGGACAGCTAATATGACTTGTGACAACCAGAATAAAATCCCTGTAACATTAAAACGTTCTCTGAAAATCTCCACGTGCCCCACAAAAATAAAAAAATGTTGAGGAAGAAAACTCAGCAAAACTGGGATTTCTACAAAAAAGCGATCTCTGTCAAATATAAAAAGCTACCTTTCTGATCACATCAAGTAAAAGTTAGGATATACATATGATAAAGAAGTGTAAATGGTGTCCCAAGAGTTAGAATGAGAAGAGTGAAGGCCCTTCCTAGCCATGTCATTAGAAAGGGCATCTGCTTTTCCAAATGCAGTTGAGTACCATTCTTTCAAGGTCTTTGAAGAATTTTGCTGGGATTTTGATGGTCATTGCGTTGAATCTGTAGATTGCTTTTGGTAGGATTGCCATTTTTACTATATTAATTCTTCCTACACAAGAGCATGGGAGGTCTTTCCATTTTCTGGTGTCTTCTTCAATTTCTTTCTTCAAAGATTTAAAGTTCTTGTCATACAAGCCTTCCACTTGTTTGGTTAGAGTTACGCCGAGATATTTTATGCCATTTGAGGCTATTGTGAAGGGTGTTCCAGGTGTGCCAGAAGCATCTGTGACCAGAGTCATGCAAAGGCTGCAAAGCTGCTTTAGAAAGACAGCTCTATAAACCACAGAAAATAGTCACTGGTTTCCACCAAGATTTATTTAAGCTGTTTATAGAAAACAACTATTCTGGCCGGGTGGTGGTGGCACACACCTTTAATCACAGTACTAGGGAGGCAGAGGCAGGCAGGTCTCTGTGAGTTCGAGGCCAGCCTGGTCTACAAGAGCTAGTTCCAGGACATCATCCAAAACTACAGAGAAACCCTGTCTCGAAAAACCAAAAAGAAAGAAAGAAAGAAAGAAAGAAAGAAAGAAAGAAAGAAAGAAAGAAAGAAAGAAAGAAAGAAAACAACTATTCTATTCTAATGTTTACCCTATCTAGAGTGACTCTGTTAGATTCCTCCAACAGGAGGCAGAGACAGTCAGATCTCTGTGACTTCAAGGCCAGTCCTGTCCACACAGAGAGCTCCAGGACAGACAGGGATACACAAAGAAACCCTGTCTCTTGGGGGAAAAAAAGGACAGGGGCTGGAGAGATGGCTCAGGGATTAATAGCACTGGCTGCTCTTCCAAAAGTCCTGAATTCAATTCTAAGCAATCACATGGTAGCTCACAACCATCTATAACAGTGAAGCATGATTAATAAAAGCTCAGGGTCAGAGATTGGAGTTCAACCTGAAGATCTAAAAAGCAAAACAGCTGGCCACTGGCTCTTACCTCAAACTCAGTCTGAAATGGTGATCCTGCCTCCTGGAATCTCAGAAGGAGACTGCATCTGAGAGCTGTCTTCCTCCATTTTATAGTCCTCTCGGAGGGCTAGGATCAAAGGCATGCACCGCCCAGTTTCTATGGCAACTAGTGTGGCTATTGGGATTAAATGTGTGTGTCATTATGGCTACTGAGATTAAAGGTGTGTGTCATTGTGGCTACTGTGTGTCATTATAATCTGGTCTGTAAGGCTAACCAGCAGGACTGTTTTACTCTCAGATCTTCAGGCAATCTTTATTTATTAAAATACAGTTGAAATGCCACTACATTTCCCTTTTTTGTCTTAAAAAGGCTATAACTAATACAAGAAAACTATATACAGTAAGTACAATGACTATATACAATATATACAGGCAATAAATACATCAAAAATGAAAAAAGAAAGGGTATCTGCATTTATTTTTTGTTACTGAAGAAAAAATAGGGCAGAAAACATTCAAAGGAGTTAAGAAGTGAATAAATGTTGGAGAGATGTAGGCAGCAAGACCTGGGTGTTCTCTCTAGAGTATCCTTATTAAAAGGTAAAGAAGCTAGCTAGAATCAGACAGTAGAATAAGCAGACAGGAGAGACTGTCATCAGCATAGAAACTAGACCAGGGATTAACAGTGGGATGCAGTGATCCCATAGGGCCTGGGCTCTGACTCTGTAATAATAATTTAGTCCTAGCTTTGCCCCCTAGGCACTGTGTCTCCAAGGCTCCAGACTTAATAAGCACATGAGACTGATTCTCATCATGAAGGAGATGTAGAATTAGAGACATGAAGGCAGAAGCAAGGGGAACAAAGGGGTAGGGATAGAGCTGAGAGATGCAATCACACAGTAGGCTCTTTAACTTAGTTGTGGGTGGGGAGAGGAAAGACTAAGATCAGTCTAACTATCTTGGGGCAAGAGACCTTAATGAGAAGCTCTTAACACCCTGCCCATCATGCACCCTGAACAACAGAACAGACAGAGCTGGTATGTCCCTGGCTTTCTCTTCTGAGTGAACAAGTACATATAGAATCCCCCAAAGATCTCCACTACCTTCTCTTCATAGGTCCTAATAACAAATTATTAAATGCGTGGTGATTAAAGCTGGGCAAGGATCAAGAGATGAGTAAACAAACCAAATAAATGGCATATTATTCACCCTTGAAAAGGAAGTAAGCTTTGATAGATGTTAGCACATGGAGGAGCCTTGGTGACATTATTCTAAGAAAGATAGGCCAAGCACAATAGGGAAAATATTTTGTTATTTCACATATATGAAGGACCCGAAACATAAATTTGTAGGTGCATAAAGGAGATTAGAGATTGCTGGGAAATGGAGGAGGACTAGAGTATTAGCATTTAATATCTGTAGATTACTGCTGAGAGCAATGAGAATATTTTGGAAATTATGATGTCTGCTTATAACATTGAAATTATAATCATTTCCACTGATTAGATAGATAGATAGATAGATAGATAGATAGATAGATAGATAGATAGATAGATAGATAGATATTCATGATAAAATTGTTTTTTCCTTAATAGATGAAACTGGAAAATATTCTACCAAAGTAATTCAGGTTCTGAATGACAAATGCCACATGTTCTGTATTATGGGAAGATTCTGGCTTTGACTTTATTTTTTTTAATATTCTTTTATTTTTCATTCAAAAAATTTACACTTCCTCCCCTTCTCCCAGTCCCCTCCCACTCCCCCACTAACCCTCCTCCCTCCCCCTGCTTCATTAAGAGGGGGCAGGGTACCCTGCCCTGTGGGAAGCCCAAGGCCCTTCCCCCTCCATCCCGGCCTAGGAAGGTGTGCACCCATATAGACTAGATTCCCAAAAAGCTAATACATGCAGAAGAGATAGGTCCCAGTGCCATTATCATTGGCTTCTCAGTCAGCCCCCATTGACAGCCACATTCAGAGATTCTGGTTTGATCATATGCTCATTCGGTCCTGGTCCAGCTGGATTTGGTGAGCTCCCATTAGATCAGGCACACTGTCTCGGTTGGTGGGCCAGCCTCTCCCGGTCCCGATTTCCTTGCTCATCTTCTCCCACCTTCTGCTCTTCGACTGGACCTTGGGAGCTTGGTCCATTGCTCTGATGTGAATGTGGGTCTCTGTCTCTATCTCCATCCATCAGACGAAATTTCTATGGTGATGATCAAGATATTCATCAGTGTGACTCTGGGACAAGGCTAGATCAGGCACCTTCTCCTCTGCTGCCCCAGGACCTAGCTGGGGACATCCCCGTGGACACCTGTGATCCCTCTAGAGTCAAGACTCTTGCCAATGCTAAAATGACTCCCTTAATGTAGATATCTTATTCCCTTCTCCACTATCCACCCTTCCTCCATCTCCACCCTCCCACTTTATAGATTTGTTTGTTTGATTGGCAGTGGCTGTAGAGGCCAGGAAGCTAGAAAAACACATGGAGAAGGTGGGAGAGGAAGCGGCTATAAGGAGTGGGAGGGGACAGTAAAACATTCATGATGTGAAAGCAGAAGTGGTTACTGGGGGTGAAAAGGTTTAAGCAGAGTTGGGGGCAGAGAGGTAGAAGAGAGGAAAGGGAGGGAAGAGGATTAACCAAAATTAAGAATGTATTTTAACGCCATATGAAAACTCACTAGCTTGTAAGCTAATTAAATGTATATTTCAATAAAATTACTTTGAGAATGCCACACATGAGTACTGTACCTCCTCTCGTCCCATGTCCCCCAACTCCCTCTCAAATGCTAGATCTTTTCTTTAATTGTTATCGCTACCCATATAATGTTACCCTTAGAAGCCATGAGATATTAAATGAAAACTTCCAGCATCAGCAATGTGTATCTCATTATGAATTGTTGATCAGGTAGGCTCCAAGGCCCCAACACAATTTGCCAGTGCTCTTGGCTGGTCACCAGAACTAAATGACAACACCCTGCTGCTGAAGACACAGCACATGGGAAAATCAAGCTAGATCTGAGCTGCAAACTTGTTCCCTGCTGGCTAGTTTTCATAGTGCCAGGAGATGCCATGCAGGCTGCTGTGGGGTGTGGGGGTGGAGTCATCAATGTGTCTAGGTAATATAGGATGTTTGGTGCAACAGTGACATGGATGTTATGGGAACAACCAACTAGTTTCTGATTTGATCAGAGGACTCGTCTGTAGAAGGGAACTCACACATGACATTGCAAAACTCTGCTCAAAAGCCAATAGCTGGGGAGGTCATGGGCCCTTGGAGGAAACTACTGCTGTTATTTTGCTAAATGGACCTGCTGTCAAATTGCTCTTCAAATGTTTGTGTTTATTGCCATGTATAAATGCTGCTCTCAGCTTTGTCCAAGAACCTTCCTTTTTCAGTATTCGACAGTTAATGCCAATACGCATAAATGGTCAAAAGCTGAGAATAAGTGAATTTAAGAGCCAAAAGATTAGGGGGAGTGATATGAAGCACTGTCACCTAGACCTGAGAGGGTCATTTCACTTATCAGTTCACACCAGTTGTGATTACCCACATAAGACCTACATGAGAACAAGCCATCAACATTCCAGAGGGATGAAACAGGTGCTTATGAGACTCCTTCCCTAACTGGGGAGCTATTGACAGTTGACTAACTCTGGAGAATAGGAAGTCATTTTTCTTCAATGATATCCTGTTTGGTTGCCCATGATCCAGTAAATGACCTCACATATGTACATGTAAGTAACCGTAATTAAACTCAGTCAGTTACATATATTTATATAGATATAAAACTAGAGGGGGCATGCTGGGAATAAGACATGATGAAGAGGCAGTAGGAATATAAAAATGGGAAGAGGTCTGAATATGATCAAAATACATTATATAAATGTGAAATTGTCAAATAATACATTTTAAAATACTTAATTATTTTTATTGTTAAGATGGACATGGAGTGTGTATGCCCTCATCTTAACTCATTTACAACTTATATGAAAGAGCAGAAGCACCAATAACAAGGCTTTCAGATAGTCACTGATAGGAAAGGACTAAGCCCTATTATTAGCATTCCACTTGGCCTCCTCTGACTACTTCCATATATACTATCCTTCCTTCTCTCTGCTGGTCTCTTGGGCCTTTTTAAGTATTCTTTCCTGTCCTCCAATTTCAAAGCTGCTCAGTTTTATCCCAACAAAAACTATTGTCCTTGTGTATGGGTCCACCTTCTGGTGTTACTTACATATAGTTCTCTCCAACATGATGTCTAATACATCCCAAGAAGGAAAAGAATGTCCTAAGATAACATAGATTTGCAGTTTTCCTAAGATAGATTAACAATAACAATTGTTGTGGTTGTTTGAATAGGTTTGCCCCATACCTATTTGTTTCAAATCTTGGCCTATAGGGAGTGGCACTATTAGGAGCAATGCCCTTGTTGGAGTAAAGGACTATGGCCTTGTTGGAGTAGGTGTGGCCTTGTTGGAGAAAGTATGTCACTGTGGGGACAAGATTTGTGGTTTTACATGTTCAAGATAAGCCCAGTGTGGTACACAGTTTCCTTCTGATGCCTGTGGATCAAGATGTAGAACTCTCAGCTGTTTCTCCAGTACTGTGCCTGCCTGCAGACTATTATGCTTCCTCCTATGATGTAAATGGATTAAACTTCTGAAACGGTAAGCCAACCCCAGTTAAATGGTTTTCTTTATAAGAGCTGTCATAGTCATTGTATCTCTTCACAGTAACAGAAACCCAAACTAAGAAAACTATCATAACAAATAATAATAATAATAATAAATACAAAACATCACATGCCATCATGAAAAAAACAAATCTTACTGGATGTTCTGATATAATCCTAATTTGTCTCATAGCATAATTCTTACTTGAGTTTTAGAGTATTTAGCTCCTTATTAACTTGCACTATAATGAGCTTCTCCGCCACTAATGGAAAATATTTCCTATTTAGTTCTTGAATTATTGGCATGGAGAGAGAACAGAGTGAAACAGGGAAGGAAGATTTGTGGGAAAATATGCATACATATGCATATATATACATCTATACATATTTATATAAGTAAAGGTTTTTTCTGTCCTGCCCCATCCCTCAGTTGCTTTTAAATAATCACTCAGAGACTTAACATTAATTATAAAATATTTGGCCTATACTTCAGTCTTATTACTAACTAACTCTTACATTTAAATTAACACATTTCTAATAATCTATGTTTTGCCATGTGTCTCATGGCTTTACCTGTGCCCTAATACATCTTGTTCCTTTAGCAGCTGGCTTGCATCTCCCTGACTCTGCCTTTCTCCTTTCTGTATCTCTGTTTGACTTTCCCACCTTTCTGTATTCTGCCTGACTATAGGACAATTCAGCTTTTATTATCAACCAATAGGAGCAATATATATTCCCAGCAAACAGAAGGGTTATCCCATAGCATGCATATATGTATATGTATACACACATATTATAATTTTATATTTTTTTATATTTATATATATGTATATATATATTCCAAATTTTAGATAGGATGATACACGATGAAAGTAAAACACCAGAATTAACTGTAAAATGGAAGTGAGATCCTTTTACTCTGAGTTGAAACAATGTTGGAAAAGATGGATGATAGTTAATAGAAATCTTGAGTCAGAAATGAAGTAAACTGAGCCAAATGTGGTGGGGCAAACCTACAACCTCGGCACTCAGGAAGCTGAGGCAAGATGAACTAGAATTATAGACTCTGTCTTCGAAATTTAAAAAAAAATGGTGCTGGAGGAGGAGGAAGAAGAGAAGTGGGTTATAATGTTTCAGTAACTAATTAAGTTTTATTCTGTTGGTATCACTGTTCAGGTATGAATCCAGATTCCTTTATCTTTAGGCAAAAAAAATAAATGCTTCCTTTATGTGTTGGTTTTTTAACATTAACTGGGCAACTGGAAATGCATATGCAATGTGTTAGGAACCACAGGAAGAGAAAGGCATGTGCTTGATTATTTCTTGAAATTTTTAATGGCCAGAGGAAAAGGAACAGCAGAGAACTACCCTCCAGCTGTCTGATAAACACAATAATATGAGGTGATTACACGTTGTGTGGGCATAACAAAAAAAGAATGGCCAGCTCTACTGGAAGGAGTCATATTGCTCTTCTCAGAGATAACCTTGGCTTGACTTTGAGGCCTAAGAAGGAGTATGATAAGCAGAAGTTGTTAAAAACAAGAATAACCTTTGGAAGGGTAAGGAACTAAATGTATAGTGTGTTAAAACCAGGGTAAGGAAGGATTTATGGTAGCAAAATTAAAGGCTTATGTAGTATGTTGAAAGGCATCTGTTTACCAAGAAAGACAAGAACAGGCGTTGGTGGGCTTTGCCATTCCAATTAGGGCAACTCAGAGAGACATGAACATCGAAGAGGTGGGAGGGTTCTAACTCAGGCAAGGGCACAGATTTCTAAGACTGGGAGCAAGACAAGGCAGTCCAGCATTTTCACAGCAGTTCAGAGGCAAAGAAAAGCCAAGGGTTACTAGGAAGACTGTATCAGGAGACTGGCTTGCCAAGGAGAAAAGCCTTCAGGAAGAGCGGTGGGCAGTTGAATGGGTATCCTTAGGTAAAGATACCTTAATAAATTCGAGATGAATGATGCTTCCAATGCTCTGCTCATCTCCCAGTTGGTAACCTCCAGAAAGAGGATACACTTAGCTTGGTGTGGATCACTTGTAGTGATGTGGATGTCATGGAAACGGACACAACAGCGGGTGGTGACAATGGATGTCAATGGATGACCAACCTTCATTTTCTCAGTGTTTGTAAGCCATCTGCTTAACAATCTGTTTAATAACAACAAACTGCTGGCTCAATAGTATGCAAATCTTATAAATCTCTTTTGGCCTTTCAGAAAACCGATGCAATGCATCTTTAGCCATCTTCACCTTGTTGTTTCTACTTTCCTTCAGAGACAGATGCTGACAGTCTGACTTCCCATTTACATAGCCTCTCACAGCTCAGAGATACCCATCTGGGACTGAGATTTCACCATTTTAAAACAATTCATAAAAACAAACAAAAACAAAACAAAAAAACACCTATCCTCTATCCTGACCTTGTAAGGATCGCAATTTCTTTTTAGTGTTGCTAGTTAAGTTTTTCAATTTCAAAATGATTTTTTTTGTGGGCAAAGAGTATGCAAGCAAAACAGGACTGAGATGAACTGCATTCTCTTTATTGTCTGCAGTCAGCACTATACTATCTATTTCAAGAGACAAGCTGTGTGGAGGTCAAAAGCAGCCCTCCCGTTTGTGTCTCCATCATATTCAATCAAAATTGAAATGTGCTATCTGACCCTTGGCCTCTGGGGGAGTCTCGGGGCATTCTTGCTTACTGCTTTGCCAGAACATTACTTACTGATTTATGCCACACATTTCCATTCATTCTGGGCTATTCATCCCTCGCTAGGTGTTTGTGAATATGTTGCTTGTGACCCTTTCCTATGAGTTTCTCTTTACACCCACTCTTGAATTCAGTTGAAATGCAATGTCAGCATTGTGGTTTGCAGTCCCCCACCTATGTCTCTCCCAGTTAGAGTTCCTGGTACTTACATTCATATCTATTTTCCCTTCCCATTTGTCAGTATGATTTCCCCAAGCCTAGTGGATACATCTGACAGTGACCAACATTCTTGACTACCCCAAACTCTGCAATGACAGGGCTACTTTTCCTTAAACTTTACATCGCTGTCAATTTCCCCTTATTGACTCCTCTTTGTCCATCACCATAAACTCTGAAGTTGCAGGATGCTGGATCTTCAGACTTCCACAAGGAGAAATTACTGGCAAGAAATGAGGCTTTAAGCATATTGTTGGTCTGAAACGTTCAGTGTCTGGGCAATGGCTCCTCACACCGAATCAATATGTTATTGCATGCCTACTTTAAAGCTTGCATTACACCCCTTCATAATAAAGATCTCTTGGAGAGATTAGGGATAAAAAGGAACATTCCTAAATATAATAAAAGCAATATACAACAAGCCAACAGCCAACATCAAATTAAGTGGAGAGAAACTCAAAGCAACTCCACTAAAATCAGGGACAAGACAAGGCTATCCACTCTCTCCATATCTCTTCAACACAGTTCTTGAAGTTCTGGCTATAGCAATAAGACAACAAAAGGAGTTCAAGGGGATTCAGATTGGAAAGGAAGAAGTCAAACTTTCGTTATTTGCAGATGATATGATAGTATATATAAGTGACCCCAAAAACTCTGCCAGAGAATGTAACATGAGGGCCTGCTTATTGTCAGGGCTTCTGTCCTGCCCAGTTCCCGCAATCATTATGTTCCAAAGAATTCACACAGAGGTCTACATTAATCATAAACTGATTGGCCCATTAGCTCAGGCTTCTTATTAACTCATATAACTTATATTAGCCCATTATTGTTATCTGTGTTAGCCACATGACTCATTACCTTTTTCAGTGGCATAGTCACATCTTGCTTCTTCTGTGTCTGGACAGGACTGGAGAGGAATGAGCTTCCTTCTTCCCAGAATTCTCCTGTTCTCATTGACCCACCTCTACTTCCTGTCTGGTTGTCTAGCCTATACTTCCTGCCTGGCTACTGGCGAATCAGAGTTTATTTAAAATATAATTGACAGAATATAGACCATTGTCCTGCAACAAGAGAACTCCTATAGCTGACAAATACCTTCAGTGATATGGCAGGATACAAGATCAACTTAAAAAATCAGTAGCCCTCCTATATACAAATGATAAAGAAGCTGATAGAGAAATCAGAGAAGCATCACCTTTCACAATAGTCACAAATAACATAAAATAGCTTGTGGTAACACTAACCAAAGAAGTGAAAGACCATTCAAAAAGAACTTTAAGTTTTTGAAGAAAGAAATTGAAGAAAATAACAGAAAATGGAAAGATCTCCCATGTTCTTGGATAGGTAAGATCAACATACTAGAAATGGCAATCCTACCAAAAGCAATCTGTAGATTCAATGCAATCCCCATCAAAATCCCAACACAATTCTTCACAGAACTTGAAAGAACAATAATCAACTTCATATGGAAAAACAAAAAACCCAGGATAGCTAAAACAATCCTGTACAATAAAGGAACTTCTGGAGGCATCACCATACCTGATGTTAAGCTCTACCACAGAGCTACAGTAATGAAAACAGCTTGGTACTGACATAAAAACAGAGACATTGACCAATGGAACTGAATCTAAGACCTAGATATTAATCCACCCACCTATGAACACCTGATTTTTGACAAAGAAGCTAAAATTATACAATTGAAAAAAGAAAGTATTTTCAACAAAGGTGCTGGCATAACTGGGTGTCAACATGTAGAAAAATGAAAATAAATCAATATCTATACCCATGCACAAAATTCAAGTCCAAATGGGTTAAAGACCTCAATATAAATCCAACCACACTGAGCTTGATAGAAAAGAAAACGGAAAGTAGTCTTTAATGCATGGGCACAGGAGACCACTTCCTAAATATAACCCCAGTAGCACAGACACTGAAAGCAACAATAAATAAATGGGACCGCCTGAAACTAAGAAGATTCTGCAAACCAAAGGACACAGTCAATAAGATAAAAAGGCAGCCTACTGAATGGGAAAAGATCTTCACCAACCCCACATCAGACAAAGGACTGATCTCCAAAATATATAAAGAACTCAAGAAATTAGACATCAAAAATCTAAATAACCCAATCAAAAAATGGGGTACAGATCTAAACAGAGAATTCCCAACAGAAGAATCTCTATGGACAAAAGATACTTAAGGAAATGTTCAACATCCTTAGTCATCAGGAAATGAAAATCAAAACAACTCTGAGATACCATCTTATACCTGTCAGAATGGCTAAGATCAAAATCACCAATGATAGCTTATGCTGGAGAGGATGTGGAATAAGGGGAACACTCCTCCATTGTTGGTGGGTATGGAAACTTGTACAACCACTTTGGAAATCAGTATGGCACTTTCTTAGAAAATTGGAATTCATCCTTCTTCAGGATCCAGCAATACCACTCTTGGGCATATATCTAAAATATCCTCAATCATACTGCAAAGGCGGTATGATTGTTCAACTATGTTCATAGCAGCATTATTTGTAATAGCCAGAACCTGGAAACAACCTAGATGCCCCTCAACCAAAGAATGGATAAAAAAAAAATGTGGCACATTTACACATTAGAGTACTACTCAATGGTAAAAAAAAATGACATTTTTAATTTTGCATGCAAACTAATGGAATTAGAAAACACCATTCTGAGTGAGGTAACCCAGACCCAGAAAGATAAATATGGTATGTACGCATTCATAAGTGGATACTAGCCATAAACAAAGGATATTGAGCCTATAGTTCATGATCCTAGAGAAGTTAAGTAATAAGGTGAACTGCCAAAAAAATATATACAGATCCACCTGAAAATTAGAAACAGACAAGACTACCTGACAAAATTGGGACCATGGGGGTGAGGGGAGAAGGGAGGGTGGAAGGGGAAGAAGAGGAGAGAAGGGGAGGGGTGAGGAGAACTTGAGGAAATGGGATAGTCGAGAAGGAGGAAGGACAGAGATTAAAGCAAGGAAAGAGATATCTTGCTTGAGGGAGCCATTATAGGGCTAGCAAGAAACCTGACTCTAGAGAAATTGCCAGGAATCCACAAGGATGACCCCAGCTAAGACCCTAAGCAATAGAGGAGAGGGGGATTGATCTTGACTTGCCCTGTAGTCAGACTAATGAATATTTTAAATATCACCATAGAACCTTCATCCAGCAACTGATAGAAACAGAGGCAGAGACCTGCATCAAAGCATTGGACTGAGCTCCCAATGTCCAGTTGAAGAGTGGGAGGAATAAGAATATGAGCAAAGAGGTCAAGACCATGATGGATACAACCACTGAAGCAGTCTACCTGGGCTAATGGGAGCTCAAAAACTCCAGCCAGACTGGGAATGAACAAGCATAGGACCAAAGTAGTCTTTCTGATTGTGGTTGACAGTTGCATGGCTGGGGCAGACTGAGGGGCCACTGGCAGTGGCACCAGGATTTATCCCTACTGCATGTACTAGCTTTTTGAGAACCTATCATCTTTGGATTGATACCTTGCTCAGCCTAGATATAGTAGTGAGGGCCTTGGACCTTCCCCAAAGCCTCTCTGAGGATTAAATTGGGGTGGGGTGGAAGGGTATGTGGAGGGAATGGGAGGAAGAGAGGGAGTAGGAACTTGGATTGGTATGTATAATGAAAAAAGATAGTTTATTTAAATAAATAAAAGAAAATTGGGGGAAATGTATAATTTAAAATTATGGATAATTAGATAGTCATCTATAATAGTCAAACCTATAGTCACATTAGTTATGTTTTCTAAATGTACAGAGATATGTTTCAGGTGGATAGGTATTCTTCAAATCTTTTAAAGACCTACAGAATATGGCATTCAAAATGTTTTAAGAACATAGACTTTTCTTGACAATGAGACATGTCTGCTCTGGCAGCACCAATTACTTCAGAGAGGTTGATGGGCATTGAAAGAATTCATTATGAAATTTGCCTTCAATGTGACAAGGCTAGCCATTTGGAGAAGAATCTGTTCTTGCCTGGACTACTTGATGGTATGCAGTATGAACTGGACATGTGGGACCCACAAATAAGTGACTACTGAACTTTCCAAAAGACAGGATGGTCCTTCAGGGTTCCTGCTTCACAGAAGAAACTGTCAGACATTCTGCAGAACACAGAAGAAAGCAACTGATGAACTTTGCCAGAACAAAGCAAAAAGACAAAACAGATCTTCAAATTTCCTGCTTCAGTAAAAAGTCTGCCAGATAGTATGAGCCTGTGGGCTGAAGATGGATACTTGAATATTACAGAAGAACTTTGGCTGACTGTCCAGGTAGCAAGATATCTCTGTCAATTCTAGAGTTTTGGAAGTTGCTTACAATGTACTTCCTGTTTATTTAGGTAATATTATATCCTTCTGGAGTCTTTGATGGAGTTGAAGACAGTTGGTTATAGTTATAGTTTTCCTTAGTTATGATAAAAGATAAATTATATGTGAAACTTAAGACACAAAAAGATAGGATAGATGATAAAGTATCCTTAATTTGCCAAAAATAAATGGACTAAATTTTGTAACTATAATTTTTGCTTGATAACTATTTTGTTATATGTAATTTTACTATGCTAAAGTTCAAAAATTCCTTTTTAATTAGACAGAAAAGGGGAGATGATGTGGGATGTCCTTCTGTATATGTATTGCTTTATTGGTTGATAAGTAAAGCTGTCTTGTCGAATGGCTCAACAGAGTATCAGCAAGTATGAAATCAGAACAGAGATATACAGAGAGAATAGGCACAGTCAGGATGATGTCAGGTAGCTGCTGAAGGAGAAAGATACCACCAGAACCTTACCGATAGACCACAGCCTCATGGTGATACACTGATTAATAGAAATGGGTTAAATTAATTTAAGTGTTAGTAAATATGAGATCTGCCTAATGGGCTAAACAAAGTTGTAATTTGAAAAAAGAATTTATCAATAGGTTTTCATTATCTGTTATCCTTACAAAATATCACATAGTATTTATTGACTAATTTAGCATATGTAGTGGATGCTTTGAACAACAATAATTTAAGGCTGGCAAGATCACACACATGGTCACTCTTGAGATCTAGCTCCTCTCTCTCTCTCTCTTTCTTCTTCTTCTTCTTCTTCTTCTTCTTCTTCTTCTTCTTCTTCTTCTTCTTCCTCTTCTCCTCCTCCTCCTCCTCCTTCTTCTCCTCTTCTTTCTCAATGATAAAAATGAGTCAAAAATTAACTTAAAATAATTTTAACAGAAATTAATTTCCCCACATATCTAGATGGAGATCTGACACAAAACATCAACTTTGATTCCTTCTGTAATTTATGGGAGTCTTCCCTTGACATAGACAACCACCTTTTCCACATGTCTTCATGTAGCATAATCTCTGTATGCATATGTAAACAAGCTTTCTCATTTTGTTAGGATTCCAGATTGGCTCATGGACATACCCTAATGACCTATTTCAATTTATCTACACATATAAGGAGTCTATCCCTATTTCTCTGTGGTCAACTTTTGGGTAATTGGCTTAGAACCATTTAGAGAGAATGCAATTTAGACTAAAGACTGCTGAGTATACATACACTATAAGCCAAGCACTGCTCTTGGCCCTGAAAATACAATAGTGAATATGAAGAAACCCTTGACCTCATGTAGTTTACTTATACTCTGATATACAGCATGGCCACAAGTCTAAAACACTAAGCACTAAATATATGTTATGAAACCAGTTGAAATCTCAGTAGAAAGAAGAAATAGAGAATAGGAGATATGGCATATGGCTGCAGTTATACAAGCTGCCACACAGAAACAGATACAAGAACAAGGACAGGGAAAATCCACAAGGTTATAGAGACTTGAAGCTCATGCAGAAGAACCAAATAGTACAAAACTAGAAACTAAAGCATTGCTGGCATATCCAAAAAGCAAGAAGGAAATACAAGGAGTCCAGAGATTCTGAGTGACAGAAAAATATTTCCTAGACATATGGGACCTTTCGAGGATTTGGATTATATTATTAATGATATAGGGGTTATTTGTGCATTGTAGGCAATGAATTTTTATGAGAAGGAAAACTGTATAGAATCTGTGCTTTGGAAATGAAGGGGGAACTTCCAAATAAGATGACTAATAAGGAGCTGTTTCCATGCTGAAAAGTCAGACTAACAAAGGTTAGACTCTATTCCAAAGACAGAAAATAAGGAAGTACATCTGAAATTCACAAAGTGGGTGGTAGGACAACTAGGAAGTAGAAAAGGAAAAGAGGCAAGGACCACACAGCCTCAGTAGTATGTCTCCCTCAAACAGGATTGCAGAAGCTCCATTAGAAAGGTAAACCAGTTGGCCCTGGTGATGGTGTGGGAGGTCTTTCTGTCTATGTGTTGCTTTTATTGGTTAATGAATAAAGAACTGGCTTGGCCTATACCATGGGAGGAGGAAGGCAGAGTTAGAGAGATGCCAGGAAGCTGTGGAGAAAGACGCTGGGAACTTTAACTGGTAAGCCACAGGCACATGGCAATACACAGATTAATAAAAATAGGTTAAATTAAGATGTAAGAGTTAACCAGTAAGAAGTTATAGCTAATGGGCCAAGCAGTGATTTAATTATACAGTTTCTGTGTGATTATTTCAAGCCTAAGCTAGCCAGGCAGCCGGGGGAAACAAGCGACTTTTCCCCTACCATGGTGAAATGAGACCTACAATGTCCCCCTACAGGACATGCCCATCATATTAAAAGTCTCAAATCCAGTTGTGAGTATGGAGGACAACATGACTTTTCTGATAGAATAGGGCAGTGGTGGAGCAGGGGTCTATTTCAATACTTCCCATGTCTTGGAATGACCTGGCCATGTTCCCTCTTGAGCAGGAACTTACTGTTTAAAAGTAAGCTGAGAATATGAAATAATCACAAGTCAGGAATTCAAGAGTCAACCTACTGCAGTAGCTGGGTGGAAGACCACCACAGAGAGTATATGTGGAAAGAAACAGGACTGGATATTAACCAGTAAAAAGTATAGGCAACAGGGGAGTCTATGTAGGTAGCAAAGTGTACAGAAGGAGACAGTCACAGCCTCTGGTAGTAGGAGCCAAGCTCATCATCTGAGAGTAACTTTGAAGCCTGCGTCAGTGAGTAATCAACTTACCTAGCAACTTACCTGTTGTGAGGTTTACTTCTGTAGAGACCAGAATTCTAAAGCAAGGAACAGGAGACATTTTGACATCTATAGCTCATCCTTCTACCACCTCATTTAACATTTAGTGAGTTCTGAAGGTACAGAGAGATAGGTCCACCTAAATAAATCTTAAAATTCCCATTGCTTCCTGCAACTGTGAATATACTTGGGAAATACCCCTTAACTAGAAGAAACTACTAAAATAGAAGAAACTCAAAGTGTACCAACTGGGAAGTCTTAAGCAGGCTGCTCACTAGAAAGATATCCCAGTAAAACTGACTGATGTATTCACACAAAAGCACAAATCACAAAAAAAGAAAGAAAAACTCATGTTTGATTCCTCTGAAGGATGATGGGAAAACCTTCCTAGCCAATGGACTGTAAAAGCTAGGGGGTCAGCAGATGACCCTGGTATATAGGGGAGATAAGCTATTAAAGGGGGGCATCTCTGGCAGACATGTGACACTTGTCCAGTACAGGTTCAGCGCTAGCGTAAGTCATCTGAGTGACAAAGTCGACAAGTTCAGATGGCTCTCTACCCCTCTCCTGTCTACCAAGCAGACTCAACTCTTAGAGGATATGGAAACCAGCTAGTATAATGATTCATTGTTTCTTCTTTTCTATACATCTTATGTTTTTCTTTTTAACTATTATACTGTCAGTAATATGTTGACTTTATGTCGGGGTCTGATACCCCAATATAAACTATTTTTCCCTCTCTGGACCGACGTGGAGGCATGGAAATAACTGAGACACGGTTCACACAGCAATATCAGAAGGGAGTCTCAGGCTTCATTTAAATCCTGAAGATCACTCGTGTTTATTATCCAAACACCTTTTAACCCCCAGTGTAAACTAAGGTGGAAGTTCATTAACATTCTGTTTCAGAGGTAACAGGACTACAGTCCCAGCAGCAGCAGCAGCATATCCTGAGCTTTTGTTAGGGTAGCCACAGCCTGTCTGGAAGGGTACATGACTGGTCTGGTACCGTGGCCCGAGAGCTTAGCTGTCACACCATGTAGAAATGTGGGCCTACAACTTTTTCTTGTTTTTAAGCTATTGTTATTTATCTCCCCCCAACAAACACACACAAGACAGGGTCTCTCTATGTAGCCCTGGCTGTCCTGGGACTTTATCTATAGACCAGGCTAACCTTGAACTCAGAGATCCATCTGCCACTGTCTCCAGAGTGCTGGGATTAAAGGTGTGTGCCACTACTTCCTAGTTTATCCCCCTTCTTATAGTTAGCAAATGTTTTTTATTAATGGACAACCTTTTATCTTAGTTTTCTTTTTTGATGGTTTACTCTTTCTTCTGTTGTTACATTCTTTTCTGCTCTTCTTCTTTTAATTTCTTTGAATATTTATGTGTTTGTGTATTTTTGAGGTGCTGGGGCTGGACCATGGGCCTTATACACATTAGATAAACACACTGCGCTACATCCCCAGTCCTTTTCCTTGATTTCATTTAGCCTTGTTTCCCTACCATTTTTCTCCTTTCCTTACCTCTTCTTTGATCTCATTCATTCACTATTTCTACATTTACACTAAATAATTTTAACTTCGGAGCACACTCAGGATTTTACCGTTTCTGATCTATGGCCACCGGTATTGTGTAAGTGAGCTTCAATCAGTCTTAGAAGAACTTCTGCATCTTATTCCATTTCCTGCTGTTTCGTTGCCACAGTTTGCTTCCTCCCTCCTGAGTGGCAGTGGGAAAGGAAGAGTGGAATACTCCCTGAGAAGATATCCCAATAAGCTGAGAGACATAGCTACATGAAGAAACATGAAAAAATAGGGCAATATGACTCCTCCCAAATATCCTAACTTCTCAACTACTGATTCAAAGATATCAAAGCAGATAAAATGTCTGATTCAGAATTCAAAAGTTTGCTTTCGAAAATGATTCATGATCTCAACAAGGACACAAAAAAAACAGATGACTGAAAACGGAAAATTCATCTAGAACCTGAGAGGAAAAGCCAACAATGTAGAATACAATGCCGGGGGAGAAAATGAAAGGAAAAATAAGCAAGGAATAAGAGAATTTGAAAAAAGAAAAATATTAGTAGTAAAAAGCTCAGTGAGTCAAGTTTATAAAATACAGCAGAAGGCATGACCAGTGAACCAACCTAAGTAGATAAAGTCATATCCAGGATGAAAAACAAGGAAATATGTGGTAAGAAACTGTTTGTTCATTTCCAGTCTCTCTGACCTAAAATAATCACACAGAAATTATATTATTTGCAATACTGTTTGGCCAATAGCTTAAATGTATTTCTAGCTAGCTTTAAAACCCTAAACTAACACATCTCCATTAATCTGTGCATCATGGCCTACCAGCAAAGTTTTGGTGGGCTTCAGCAGAGGTATCTGTCTCCTGTGGGGGGGCGGGGGAACACCTACATGGTTTCTCCCCGACTCCGCCTTCTTTCCTCCTCTATCTGCTTGGAATTTCCGCCTTGCTCTATTCTGCTAAGCCACTGACCAAAACATATTTATTCATTAACCAATAAAAGCAACATATATACAGAAAAACTTCCCACGCCAGAAATATTACACTCATCAGTAAAGAAAAGGAATGAACTAGTGTGATCACAAGCTTCAAGAACTCTAGGAAATGATCAAAAGACCAAACCTAAGACTCCAAGCACAGGTGATAGAACCTCAGTCAGACATGGTCAGAGAAACACCTGTCTACAGTGTACCATGGTCAAGGGGCCAGACCTCAGCCAGACATGATCAAAGAAACACCTGTCCACAGTGTACCATGGTCAAGGGGCCAGACCTCAGCCAGACATGATCAAAGAAACACCTGTCCAGAGTGTACCATGGTCAAGGGGCCAGACCTCAGCCAGACATGATCAAAGAAACACCTGTCCAGAGTGTACCATGGTCAAGGGGCCAGACCTCAGCCAGACACGATCAAAGAAACACCTGTCCACAGTGTACCATGGTCAAGGGGCCAGACCTCAGCCAGACATGATCAAAGAAACACCTGTCTACAGTGTACCATGCTCAAAATTCAAAAAGTACAAAACAGAGAACACACATATTCCATACAAAAGGAAAATGAGAATGACTTGAAGGAAGAGAGAGAACAGAGAGAAAGTAGGAAGAGGGAGGAGGAAGGGTGGCAGAGGAGCAAAATATAAAGATGTGTGTATGAAAATATCATAATAATACAATAAATAATGCAATAATATGAAGGGATGTTTTGAGATTTTGTTTATTTAAAAGACTGGATATTTGAACCATACTTTACAAGCAATTCTGAGAAATAAATATACATCTCTGATAAAATATTTTTTCTGAATTTCTCTGAAAGAAGATTTAACATTATGATAATGCTGGTCTTTCCCAAAGCCTTGAGCATATGACCTTTGGGGAAAGTATCTCAAACCTAAGTCACAGCACTGGAGGTTCCATTAGACTGGGAGCCAGGGAGAGGTAAGTGGCTGGTTATTAGTCTTCAATGAATCTATCCCTATCCACCTTGATCTTTAAAAAAAAAAAGACAGGGCCTCATGTGTCCCAGGTTAGCTTCAAACTTACTATCTAGTGTCAAAGATGTCCTTGAATTCTGATCCTCCTGCTTCTAAAACATGGGATTACAGGTGTGGGCCATCGAGCCCTTTTTCTGCATCTGATCAGGCCAACACTCTACCAACCGAGCTACAACCCCAAGCCTGCTTTCCTTATTGAAGACTTAAGTACATCTGAGAAACATGAATTGATTTTCTATTTGAGAGTTTATTTAGCTATGAAATCCAAATAAGAGAATGAGGCACATGGAATAAGACAGGAGGGGCAGGCAAGGAAGAAAATGAACCTGAATTAGAAACACAGAGAAAAGAAAAATAAAGAATTGTTTTAAATCAGCATATGTAAAGTAAATTGAAGTAATTGTCCTCAAGGGATTATTTTCTATAAGGTAAAATGGCATGAATATATTTCAAGTTTTAAATTATTAGCGCCACATTAAGCAGCAAAGAAATTAGTGTCTTGCCCTGACAGGCAGCACATATACTAAAAATTGGTACTTAGAACTTAGTAATTAATGTCACAGTTGTAGCGCACTTTCTTCTAAATGAATTGTGCCATTTCTGCATAAGGACTTAATTACACAGCATGCTATGTTACTTTCAGTCTTTATTAATCCATGCTAAATATTTCTAATATGTGTTATACAATACATTAAGTCTTTGTTAATAAATTGCTAAATAAAGAGCATTTAAAAATGCCTTCACATTTTGATGATTTTTAATTCATAATCTTTATGTGACAGTCAGTGTTTTGTGAAATTATCTTTGATACAGTCTATATTATAAAGATAAGACTTTCATTTTTGTCCTTAGTGCTCAATTAAAATCTACAAATCAAGGCTGGAAAGATGGCTTACTCGTTAAGACCACCTGCTGCACAGTGACGAGGACTTGAGTTTGGGTCCCAGTATCCACATAACAAGTCAGAAGTGATCTTGTGCACACTTATAACCCAGTTTTCTGGGGGTCAGAGGCAGGAGGGAGGCTGTGTATTGCTGACTTAGAACCTAGCCAAAAAACACAAGGCTCAGGTCAAGGGAGAAACATTTCTTCAAAGAAGTAAGGAAGAGAGTGACAGAGGAAGACACCAAAAGCCATCCTCTGCCCTCCATGCACACAGGCAGATGCACTCACAGGCACATGTGTAGTGTGTGTGTGTGTGTGTGTGTGTGTGTGTGTATACATCATACATATGCTTGTGCATTCAACACACAAACACACACACACACACACACACATCTACAAATCACCCTTTGCAGTACCTGAGAAGGAAATTAGATTTTATATATGCCGTTCTTTACAAATGAATCTGTAAAAGATGTTACTGTGACTTCCAGTATCCGTAGCATACTCCCAGAACAAAGCCATCTACATGACTCTGGTGTTACAGTCTTCTCCTGGGTAGGATTGGAGTTACATTAGGTTAAAGAGCCAAATAAAAGGTTATCTCTATATCAAATAAATATAGACACAAATAATACATTTCAGATAACTTGCCAGTGGAATTCAAATAGCCATTCAATTCACTGTTTACAGATATCAGGTACATTTTTAAAAAAAATCATTTAAATTGAAAAATGAAAACACAGCTCACAGTGCAAGATCTCTGGAAATCTATGAAAAACACTTCCTATTTAATCTGGGCTGGTCATTTGCATATAAAAAGTTAATTGATGCATCAGGGAAGCTTCAGAATAAGACCACCAGGCTTGGCTCTGCTTAACTGCTGAAGGATATATATATAAAAGAATTAGTAACTAATTACCCATTTTCACATTTTGAGGTAATTGCAAAGTAGCGATACTGAAAATAATTGCTCTATTCATGTCTTGTCAATCACCTAAGTTTGTCAGCTGCAACCACCCTGGTTCCATGTAGAGTCAGGACAGCAGTCAATTTATCCATGAATACTCACTTATTCCCCTCCCAACGTTATGCTGTGGAAAGCTGAGTGATAGACTCGGTGAACTGAAATAGCTTTGATAAACACTACCATTTAAAACTCAATAGGATTCCAGCAGGCATTTCTACCAGACATTCAATTGAAAGTTTACGTGTAACCCAGGGGTTCTTGTTGTGCATGTGTTTATTGTTTAAATGTTATATTGGTAGCTTGATAGACTGTAGTTACTCTAACCTCATTTCTTGCTCTAGAAGTTGTCACTCAGGCAACCTTTAACCCCAGGTCTCCAAATTTGAACATGCTCTTAATTTACAAGGAACAACTAATGGTCATGTCTCAAAGGATTAGATGCAGATCTATCACCTTTTATCCAGCTCTCCTTTTATACAGGCACAGTGTATATGAGGTGCTAGGATGGAGCCCAGGGCTCACACAATACTACACATGATTGGCCTGATCTTTCCTTCCTTCCTCCCTTTGTCCCTCTTGAGATGGGACTCTCACTACAATGCTGACTGACTCTAAGTTCCAGTCTCAGCAATTCTTCCTCCACAGCCTTTCGATTAGTGAAACTTCAGATATGTGCCACCACAGCTAGCTAGAAGAGCTGTTTGTCAGCAGTGGTACCAATGCCTGCCTGCACAGCTGACAGACAAGAGGCTAGCAACAGTGTTGAGTGACTCACCATGAACGTCATCCTTCCGTGAGAGTTCAGACATCATTCTGATGTGTTCAAACACCACATTAGTGGTAGGACAGTGGATGCTTTCATTAGTATAGAAATTGGCTTGTGTAATTATGGGAGCCAAAAGGTCTGCCCATCTTTAGTCTGAAAGCTGGAGATGCAAAAAAGGTAGTGAGGTGATTCAGTCCATGTCAAAAGACAAGCCCATGGAGCTAATGATATAAGTTCCCAGACTCTGGAGGCCCAAGAAGGAAAACTTCAGTATCCAAGAGCAAGAAAAAAAATGAGTGTTTGACTTTATTCATCTCTGAAAGAGGGATGTAGCTCAGAAAGAACACACACACACACACACACACACACACACACACACAAATTTAGAAGTAATGTTTTTCTGTTTATTTCAATTTACTTCTTTTTTTTTTTTGTTTTATGTCCATTGGTGTTTTGTCTGCATGTATGTCTGTGTGAGGGTGTCAGATCTTGGAGTTACAGACAGTTGTGAGTTACTGTGTGGGTGCTGGGAATCAAACCCAGGTCCTCGGAAGAAGCATCAGTGCTCTTCACTGTTGGGCCATCTCTCCAGCCTCCCAGAAGTAATGTTTTATGACTAGAGGTGTAGCTCAGAGTAGAGCCCTTTCCAACGTCCTGGGTGCCCTCCCCAGCGCTGTGAGGAAACAGCTTTCTCCATTCCTTAGTCCAATCAAGTGGACACAATTTTAAATATCACAAGTCCACTCTGCCAATTTGGTACCCTTATGAATCTCTCACATCATACTTAATATGCAAATAAGTACATGATAATATGATAATTCTACCTAACAGGATACCACCATTCTCAAACAACCAATGACAAGCAAATCCCTCCCCAAGAGAAGAGATAAAGCCTGTGCATGATACTTTTTGTTCTTACACAAAATGTTATAAATGTTTAAAATACTTAAATACTGATATAAAGTCAGTATGTTTTCATTTATATGATAAGAATATAAGAAAGATAGGAAAGCCAGCCCCCAGGGCACGAGAGCAAGAGAACTAGCTTTGCCCCTCACTGGGGCAGAGCTGGAGAGCTCCAGTAAGGGTGAGGGTGACAGAGATTTAGCTCTGATGTCCTGAGCCCAGGAGAGCCAGTCCTGCCCCTTGCAGCTGCCACAAGCAGGAGAACTGACTCCACCCCTTTCCTTACCTAGGCAAATTTGAAGAAGCGACCCTGGTGACCTGGGTGCAGGAAAGCAGTCAGGCTGACCAACAAAGCTAGGACCCAAGCCCAGATCCAAGGCTTTGAGTTGGCCCAACTCAACATCTACCCCATCTACGAACTGCTGGAGCTCATGAAGGGGTTAGTCCTGCAGAACCAAAGTTGCCGGATCTCCATGCACAGGACAACAATACAATATCCAAGAGGAGTCCCAGTGGGGATCCAGTATTGATAGTAGAGCAGAAGCCAGAGGCCTCAAACCAGACCAATAACTCATTGCAATGAATGTTTGCAAGCAAAGCTGTTTAGGCAAAACGGTCCACCTGGTGACACACCGAAGCTTCCACTGTGAGATTCTCTTTTGTTTTGTTTTTTGTTTTCTTTTAAGGGGGTCGCGAGGGTGGAGGGAAGTTACAGAGGGACAGGGAGATGTGTAGGGTTGGGGTGCAAGATGAGAAATCCACAAAGAAGCAATTTAAAAACATTTTAAAAGGAAAGAAAACAAAGTTACTGATGGTAACAGTTAAACTTCACCACTATCTTGATTAAGCATAGAATCACCATGAAAAAACACATCTCTGAGTGTAGCTAGGTGGTTGTTCACAGAAAGGTATAAGGGCTGAGAAAGACCCACCCTGAATGTAGGTGACACCATTTCATGGACCAAGGTCCCCAAAGGAATAAAGAGAGAGCAGGTTGAACTGCAGCTCTCGTCTCTCTCTTCTCCCTAACAATAGAAGCCAAGTGACCCCACCACCTCATGCTCTCTTGGCTTTTTCTGCCAAGATGAACATACTCTCAAGCAAAACCACAAAACCATAACAAACCTTTCCTCCCTTGAAATGAATTTTTCAGATATTTTGTGAAAACAATGATAAAAATAAATTCTACAGAAAATGTAATATATGCATAAGTACACAAACCGTAACAAAATCAAGGAGAAAATCTTCACCCCCGCTAATGGCCCTTAGTTCTTTAACTTGGTGTGTGGCTGTGATTGGTATTATAGCTACATTATTTCAATGCACATTCTATATTCTCTGTCATCAACAAGGAGCTTGGCTGATAACTCCTTTTTACCCACTATCATAATGCAAACCTTCATTCATGAAGAATCTGAACAATTCTCTGTTGGAACTGGATTGGATTGTTGTATATTTCCGTGGATCTTAGTCACAAATCAGAGTGACAGTAAGAGGTAACGGATGCCATGCACACCAGATGCCCCATCATTACCTACATTGTGGAGCGGTAGTCCAATTTTCCCTTGATAATCGGAAGCAATCACCCTAGCCAAGATGATGACTATTGACTCAGAAGCATCAGGAGTCCAAAGTGTGTGACAGTCTTAACTGCTAGTTAAGTGAGATCATTGCAGCGCTTCCTAGCCAAGGGACTATGACTTCAGGGACTGAGTTCTCTGGGCCAAGAAAGCTACAGGAACAAGAAGTAAAACATTTTGGTAGTGGGTCAACTGGGATAATGGCTAACTATACCACTCACATTTCCAGCCCTTGACCCATGAGTATTGGTGTTAGAGAAGCAATACTGTATATTTGTAGCTAATTCGGGACATCCATGACTTTCATGAAAAATTTATCCCAGCCTTACAATGTATTCCCACCTAGCTACTGCAGCTGTAATTCTGTCTTCAAAAGGCCATTCCATCATTTTGTGATTCCATTTGCTTCAAGATGGTAAGAAGCATAATTCCAGTGAATTTGTACACAGGCCCATTGCCATACCTCTTCTGCTATGACATAAGAAGTAATACCAGGTAGAATATTGTAATGTTGGTGGCAAAGTCTATAACAATACAGATGTTAGTTTTCTCGGAAACATTGTGAGCAAGGAAGACAAGTCCTTGTTTAGAGTAAGTATCTATTCTAATAAGACCAAAACACTGCCATTTCCAAAATAAAAGCAATAAAATTGCCTGAAAGCTGGTCGTTCATCCCCAGGAATGGTGCCATGCCAGAGATTCAGTATTGACCTCTGTTCCTGGAAGGTGGAGCTCTTATTGGGAGTCATAAGTTGGTTGGCCTTGGCCAGTAGAAGTCCATGCCATTCAATCCAAGCATATGCTGCATTCCTAACATGATGGCATCTTTGGTTTTGAGCTTTAGCTAAGTAAACAAAGTCAGTGGAAGGAGCAGGGAAGAAATAAGGCTGGCTTCTATTTACAGAACAGCTCATCTCATCCACTTGATTACTTCAATTCAGACAATCCTTTTGTAAGCATTCCCATGGTATGACAAATATCTACACATCTTTTGCCCAAGCATAAGAGTCTTAGCCACTCATATGGAGAACCTTAAAAAATAAATAAATAAACAAATAAATAAAAAACCTTTTTAAGAGCTGATATGGAAATAGAAAACAACCATTAGGGAATTAGATATGAGGAAGCCGTGAGAACGAGAACAAGACTCAGAGTTTACGTCAGGCCCTACTACAGAGTTTGATAGGCAGGAGCCAACCCTATTCCATGTCCCAATGCCACCCCACTCCTCCTGTGATTATACGCCAACAGAAATAGCACCACTTTTCTGTACATTAAGGTTTCAGTTTCCCAAACTTCCCCCAAGCCAACACCATTGATACACGACTACTGCACATCCTACCTCAGCCATTAGCACTACCTGGCCAAATTGTACTTCAGCTCTCCACTTGGGCCATCCTCCCACTCCAACACCATAAAAGCACCAGCCTGCAAGAGAAGTGTGCTCTCTCGTGAAGTGAATCTTTTCTTACCAGGGAGCTGACTCCTCCTCTTACTTTTCTTCTCTAAGAAGGTAGGTTAAGAGAAGATGATGGATATTAATATAATCAAAGTGCAATATGAGTGCTGGCAAGATGATTCAGGGTGCAAAAGTGCATTCCCCCACTCCTCATGACCTGAGTTCAATACCAAGAAACTGCATGCTGAGAGAAAGAACCAACTCCTGCATGCTCATCTCTGACCTTCACATGAGTGACAGAGCATGTAAACACAAATGCATAGACATGCATCTGAAATAAATCAAGTATTTGAATGTAAAATTTAGAATATACATATATGAAACTGTAACAGTGAGACTCTTATTTTATACAATTAAAACTTGATGGTTTAAAAAAAAATCCTTCCCTATTTGTGCCATCCCCAGATTATTATGCCACAGTCCTTACCCAGTGCCAATAAAACTGAAAATAACTTCTTACATTGAAATAATTACTTTAAATGAAAATTACACTTTAAGTTGTTGCCCTACACCAGAATTAGAATTCTCACTACAATCTGACTTTTCCTTTCCTGACCAAGATAATGCCAATACTCTGTGTTGGTAGTAGCCATAAACTAACTTTTGTCTTTTGAAAACATTGTGTTGATGGTGTCTGAGTGCATCTAAGATGAGCACTCAAATATTCAGATCTAATAACACAACAAAAGTGTTTGAAGTTTGTCTCTGATGATACTTCGGGTTTTTCTCAAATGTTTATATTTCTCATTTGGCTTGACATCCTCTTGGCTATTTTCTAGTGTAAACTTGAATCAAACCTCCTCCATGAAGACTTCTTAGAAGTTCACACCACGATAGCCTGTAGGTGGAGACTGCTCATTCGTTTCCCGACTGCTCAGACCCGAATAATCACACAGAAACTATATTAATTACAATGCTGTTTGGCCAACAGCTTAGGTGTCTTTCTAGCTAGCTCTTATATCTTCAATTAACCTATTTCTATTAATCTGTGTATCACCACTAGGCTGTGGCTTACCGGTGCTGGCATGTTACTCCTTTGGCAGCTACATGGTGTCTCCTTGACTCCGCCACTCTCTCTATATCTCTGTTCAAATTTCTTGCCTGGCTTTACTCTACTAAGCCATTGGCTGAAACAGCTTCTTTAATAACTAGTGGTAATAAAGCATATTCATAGCATACAGAGGGGAATCACACATCAATACCCTGTCCCATCTATAATCTCTGGAGGCATTTCAGGCTGAAGCTATCATCAATAATTACCATTCTCCAGATGCACATACTTCTATGCTTTCCTTAGACCTAGAATCTCCTTCTCTAATTCCTCTGCTTGCTGCTCTCACTTGCTCTTCAAGGTGACGTTTTAATGTCATGTCTCCTGCTCTTTGAAAATCTGATGAGCATCTCCTCCTTCTAGAGTTTTGTATTCTCTTCCTCAGCTCCTAAAGCATCCTGTCCTCCAACAACACATCAGAACAACCATTACACTGCCATATGGCTGTCTCTTGTCTTTCCTCCTCCAGAGGCAGTGAGTCCAAAGCACCTACCAGAGTATCAGGTGCAGGGTTAGCATCAAAAGAGGAGGCTAAGTTGAAATAAAATGAATGTGAGTACACTTACATCAACCTCCAAAGCTAGTCTGGCCTTTAGAGAAAACATCTCAGTTCCACAAAATTGAGTTCTTTCTACTGAACATAATTCATTGATGTGCAATTGTGATTTCACTTATGTAACCCCATCAAGTTTTTTTTTTTATTTTTGTTTTTGTTTCTTTCTTGATGGGGTTCTTTGGTGATGGGGTTCTTTATTTCTTTGTTTGTTTGTTTACCATTAATTCATAGGTTGGTTAAAACCAAGTGTTCTCATCAGATTCCCCATTTTTGCACTGGTCCTGCATGACCCAAACTGTGCTGTTACAAAATAAGCTATTCTGGAGTAATGTGAGCTGCCCTTCTCCTCACTGTCCCAGTCAGCACATCAGCTGCTATTTGATGTAAACATTGTCAATGGAGAGGAATGGAGAAAGCAAGCAAGGAGGTATAGTTCTTTAGCCCCTCAACTCCAGAAGCTGAGACAGGAGGACCTCAAGTCTGAGGCCAGCCCAGGGGAAGAGGAAGTACGATGACTGTGCAATGCAATCACTAATCAGGAACAATCTCTCATGTCAGTGCAACAGGGCACGGGCAAGCGTGGAAGAACCTGCCGCTTCACCTGCGGCAAAATGTAGGATGCCTGAGAGAACATTCGAGAAAAAAAAAAGACTACACACTGATAAACTCTTTGGAAATATATTGTATGGTCTGTCAAGAGCAGAAAAGAGATGAAATCAGGAGTCTCCTTGAGCAATTGGTTTTTTGCAGTTGAGTGGTTTTTTTTTTTTTTTAAGGAAACAGTACAGAAATTGTTAAAAAAGAACTTGAGACACAGAACATTTCAGCTCCCTGAGGCCTATTTCTCAAAATTTTCAGATTCTGAAATTGAGGGGAAAAAATTAAACTGGAATTAAAATCTTTTCAATGTAAAGACAGTCCGTGGCTTCTCCTTGGTTGTAAAAACTTAAAGATTATGTACAACCACCCCTGGAACAAGACCCACATAATGAGAGAGCTCTAAACAGCAACAGCCATCATCTCTCAATCTACTTTGACCATTATCGCAGCCAAAACAACTGGATCGATAATTTCAAAGGTCAATAGTGTCAAACTGCCTTCTAAATGTTCCTGTTTATACACACTGATTAGTGCTGTTCTCAGCCTTTGTTGGCGACGCTTCCGCTTGTACTGGGCGGTGTTTAGTGCAGACACTCACAATGGGTCAAAGTGCTAAGAATAAGCACGCGCTCAACCTTGAGTGACAGATCTGTATTGTCCCCTCCAAGATTCAGGGAATGTTGCCGAAAGGGGGGCAGAACAGATGCAACAGTCAAAGGATGAGAAGCAGAGCTGTGAGATGACGTCTTCCGGATGTGACATAGCTGTCGCACCCATGAACTCAGAGCAGAAATTGTAACTGTCCAAGGCCTACACACACCCATCAGTAGTCCATTCTGAATGGGGAAAGGGCTCCTGAGGCCCCACCCCTCCTCTGAGCAGTGAATAGCTGCTGCTGAAGGGGAAGTCAGACTCCTCGGTGGTGTGGCCCCACGCAAGCAACCCTAATTAAACGTTGTGGGGCCTTACAAAAACCAACAGGCATGAGAGTAGGAGGGGAAGTTGTTGGGAAGCATAAGGAGTTCAGCATAAGTGGAAGGGGTTAAAAGAAGAGAGTGGTGCTCTAATCAAAGTACAGTGTGTGTGTGTGTGTGTGTGTGTGTGTGTGTGTGTGTGTGTGTGTGTGTGTAAGAGGGGGAGGGAGAAATTGTGAAAGGATAAACTAACTTTATAGACCAATTATGTGTTGTCTTAGAAATAGAAAGGCTCATCCTTGAGTTGAGCTTGCTTATTGCTCATCATTCCAACAGAAAATAGCAATTTGACTAGATTGTAATTTATGGCAGTTTATGAATACAAATATTACTAAAAATTCTAGTAAAAATTGCACCTATCACAGCAAACTAAGGACACTTTACCAATACAAAGAAACACTCAAGGTGTTGTAGATTTCAAATTACTCAGTTTTCCAAATTTTGTGTACTGTCCCCATATACACAATTGTTTTCAATTAAGTTGTGTGGTTCATTGATTTTGATAGGTAACCAACAGAATTGCATCTTAATCTAGGAACTGTTGTTAATAATTTTAAATGTACCTTAATCACCTGTCATACACACACAATTTTGAAATTTGAAACACACCTCTCTTTTCTCTGCACCCTCTTTGAAATTGTATAAATGTTTTGTTAGAAAGGTTAATTCTGAAGCGCTAAGCAATTTACCTCAGTTCCATGCAAAAGGTCATGAGTGAGAATTCAAATAAAGGAGCTTGTTAATGAAGCTGTTGGAATAGAAATGAGGGTCATAGAAGATGTGAGGATGTGGCAAGTCTGTAAGTGGACTTCAGCAGAGGGAGGAGTAAGAAGAAAAGCAAAAGAACTGAGAAAAATTTGTTCCTTCCTAATGCCTAAGACTGGAAGAATTACACCAAATTAATAATTATGAAAAATAAATAAGCAGTGAATTCCCACATGGGCATAACATATTTTCTCCCATTCTTCATAGAGAAATAAGCCTGTTCTGTGAAGCCAACTTGTGTACCCCTGTTATGAAGCTTTCTGTCTCCCCCTAAAGCCAGCCTCTCCCTTTCTGCTGGATCTGTCCTCTGACTAGTTATGCATGCTGAAGATTATCTCACCTTACAAAAACTCTGCCAGTCTCCAGCACTCCGTTTTCCTACTGCCCTTTACAGTGAGCGACTCTCTCGAAATAGCTTCCTAGGCCCACAGTTTCCACTTCTCACCCTCTACTGAGTAAATCACACCTCTGAGGCCTCGGGGACCAATATGTCTTTCGGCATCTGAACAATATGATACTAAATCCAAGGAACAAATTTTAGAGTTCAGCCTGCCTGACCGCACATGACTTTCCAACCAGCTAGCTCATTCCACCCATGCGGCTACAGCAAAATACCATGCACATGGTGTTGTTGGTGCTGGTCTCGTTGTTGTCTTGTTTTCATTTTTATTATTGTCTTTGGCTTTTGGCTTTCTGAGGCAGAATAGTATGTGGCCCTGGCTGGCCTTAAGAATACTGTGTAGCTGATGATGACAGTCACCTCCTCGTCTTCTCGCCTCAAACTCCAGAGCATTAGAAAAGCATATACCACCAGTCTGGCAGTGGAGTATTTTATGAATCAAGATTTCTGTCTCCACCAACTAAGGTGTTAGCAAATCTGGTGATGTCTGGTAACGTCTTGCTTTCTGTTCTTATGATGATGTCTGTTGCATGCTACAGAATGGGTGAATACTAAATCCTCCCATGGCGAAGGGATGGGAAAAAGTTTACTGGTTTCCTCAAGCCCTTTTATAAAGGCACTGATTGCACCGTGGCTCTGCCTTCACTTCCAGAGAGATCCAACTCTTAACTACTACTGGCTTAGAAATGAAGAACCAGTAGATGAATTTTAGGAGACCCCTATATTGAAACTACAGAAGATTCATTGACATCTCACTACCCTGCTTTTCCCTGGTTTCTTTAATTAATTTTTAGTCTGGGTCTTACTTATGTAATGGAGAAAAGCCTGAAACTCACTAAGTATCCAGTAGACATGATGATGCTGAAAGTTAAGGACTAATGTAGGTAATACAAGTAACACCAAAATAACTCAGAAATGTCCCATGAGTCTATTTCTGCAGTCACTCTTTCTGACTCAAGACTATCACCTGACATATTTTAAGAACCTCCCATGTAGTCTCTATCTCCAGTTGCTTCAATCTTCCATAATTTATACAATATTTTTCAGCATCTTCACTGGAAACTATGATGGCATCCAAACACCCTGGCAGAGATTTAAAATCCTTATTCAAACAGAAGAATTTCCTAGGCATTCAGTTGGCAAACTTTATCCCACATATCTTGACACTGATCACTTTTGATGGCGCCACCATTTTTTCCCAATTTCTGGGTGATATTGGTGTGCAACTAAAGTTGAGAAACCTCTTGTCTGCCAAATAAAAGTAAACATCAGAGGACTGTATTTGAATCCCTTGAGAACTAGGCAACACTCTGTAAAGGAGCCATTGCCTCCTGTCTCGTAGCCTCCTATTTTTACTTTACAAATACAATACTAGTTACTACAACCATGTTCGATGATATTTCTAATCTTTGTTAGACCTTAAAGCCTGTGAACGGCAAAACTCTGCCATTCTTATCTTTGCCCATAACTGTCAAGTACAGTGATAAGGGAATAGCAAATGCTGCTGGTGGCTGAAAAGGAGTATAGATAAATGCCTGGAGAGAGAAATGAGTGAACGGCCTGGGGAATGAGCTCATGGGTAAATTCCCAATCAGTCTATCTCAAGGCTAAATCATCAAGAATAAAAACAAAAGCTCTTATATTAATATGCTCCAAAAAGTTCCTTGTGTGAGGCTGCTTGTTCGTTCCTGGCTGCCAAGACCACAAAATAATCACACAGAAACTATATTATTTGCAATACTGTTTGGCCAATAGCATAAGCATATTGCTAACTAGCTCTTATATCCTAAACTAACCCATCTCCATTAGTCTGTGCATCACCACGAGGTCATGGCCTACAGGCAAAGTTTCAGCAGGCTCCAGCAGAGGAATCTGTCCCCAGCGGCAGCTACATGGCTTCTCCTTGACTCTGCCTTCTCTCTCTCTCTCTCTCTCTCTCTCTCTCTCTCTCTCTCTCTCTCTCTCTTTCAACCTGGCTTTATTCTGTTAAGCCATTGGCCGAAAGCAGCTTCTTTATTAACCAATAAAAGCAACACATGTACAGAAGGACCTGAGCAGCCTTTCATCAACAGTTCTTGTCTGAGAAAATAAGAATATAGCCTGTTGGAGCACATATCCTAATAAACTACATAAAATCATTTTCCTCATCTCAGTTAGGAACCCCCTTACCCCAACACACATGGAAACTGCACTTTCAATTAGAGCTCCAATGATCATGATGTCTGCACTTACTCTAGCTCTGTGAAGATAATTTGTCATGATTAAAGGAATATACTCCCTATTACAACAATAATCTCAGCTTTGCTTCATCAATAGGTTAGTGAATGGTCTTTGGGGAGAATTAAGAATCAACACCTGTGCTCTTTACTCACGTTATTGTGTAGCATTGACATTAGCTGTGTTGTCAACGGTCACTCAACATAAACCAAGTAAAGGGATGCTTGGGTCCCAAGTTTTCCTCACCGCCTCTACAGCTCATTCTATCTAAGGATCCCAGCGCATTTTGTTTCTGCCAAGAGCATGTACATTATGTGATTAACAACACCACTTCTGGAACTGGCAGAGGAAGGGATTTCATCGCTCCAAGAACTGCTGTCAAACTGAGCTCCGTGTACTCAGAGTTTATCATAACGTTACACAAGAGCAGCGTTCTGGGAAGGCTCCGATGACAATTACGGCCATTAAATGTGCTGCTAGCTTCCTAATTAAGAGCTGAAAAATGTCTCCCAACTGCTGATTTCTCTATTTGACTTCATTAGAAAAATCACACATGGATGGATTCATAATTACTCTTAAATTAAAAGCACTTGTTTATTAATGTTACCAAACTGGAGAGTGATACACCCTCTCTGGTATGTCACTTTGGGAGACTGTGAGGCAGTTCATCTCTATTAATTACATAGGACTTTCATATTTTGGATTCTAAATGATACTAATACTTTTATGAGTGCGTAGTGTTCTATTTTGTGCTTTACAGGGAGAGAAAATGTTGTCTATTGTTCCTTACTTGATACATGGGGAGATCAAAGAACAGTACTCAGCTGAAAGAGAGGATTGCTGAGAGTTCAAGTCCAGCCTTGGCTAACCTGTCTCAAAAATAAAAATCCAGAAATAGCTAATACTGTGTTAAGACTGTAAAGAAAGCTGCTAGCCTTTAATAAAATCTGATTACAAAGCAGATCCACGTTCAAATTTCAGTCCCAGAAAATAAATGTGATGTTGGTTTTAGATGTGTTCTTTTGCCAGTTAGTATTGCCTGGGGGTTCAAGATGGAAAAGAAAGCTTCAAAGTTGCACGGCTTTCTTTAGAGATTACCAGGTTTCTGAGGCTACCCCAGCATAATTGGCATGTGCAGCTCATCAGGCAATTTTTGGTTGTCATTTTAAAGTTGAAGATCAAGTTTTGAACTTTTTATGGAGCCAAGGCTAGTCTTGTACTCCTTATTATCCTGCTTTCCACCCTTCAAGTGCTGGGATAATGGGCATTTGCCTTGGTGCCTGCTTATACCAGGTGATACTTTTTAAGTGAGCAAAATATGTACAATGAGGTGGCTCAGGGTAAAAGCACTTTCCACCTAGTCTGACAATTCGCCAGTTCAATCTCACACTACGGCAGGTTATACTCTGACGTCCACATGAGTGTCCTACCACATGCAAATAAATAAATGGAAACAGGTGAGGAAAATGTGAGGTTTTCTATGATCTTTTAGTAACTGCTTTATTGTAGTTAAGATTTCCTAAAACTGAAGCCAGGCATGGTAGCCTATGCATATCATCCCAGCAATGAGGAAGCAGAAGCAGGAGGATCAGGAGTTCAGGGCCAGGCTAGGCTACATAGCAAGACCTTGTTTAAAACAACACAAAACAAAAGGGAACAGACAAACAAGCAAACAAACAAAAAAGATTCCCTGAAAATGGATTTGTAATTACTGAAACAGATCCTATAAGAAACAATTCTGTCATCTACTAGAAGCTCCTAATTTGTGCCTAACACACCCAGAATAATTTATAAAATTTTGTGAATTGGAGAATGCAATTACATGATTATTAAGACCACGAAGCAGCAAATCAAGGCAAGTGTACTCATTGTATGGAGAACAATGCCCCTCAGCAGTGACCACAGGTATCCTAGCAACACAGCAGTGCTTCACCAATGACAAAGAGCACATGGCAGTTAAAGAAAATAACTGTTCTCTCCTTTCTGTATTCCATTCTTGTCTCTGCTACTAATTTATAGTCCCGATAAATCACAGTACACCTTCCTGACTCCAGTTCTCTTTCCATAGCATTAAAGGAAATATAAGATGTTAGCAAGAAGAGCAAAGAGTCAGACTAGGTTGAGAAATAGGAAATAAACCCAAACCTCAGAATAAAGGCCACTGTCAAAGGCTCAGACTGCCTTGGGTGACCAACACGGCCTTTCTCAGAGCATTACTTGTCTTTGGGTAATGTTCAGAGAGCAGCTTCTACCTTCTCTTGATAGAATATTGTTTTCAGATATGGTAGCTCAGGCCCATGTCTTAACACTCAGGAGGTAGAGGAAGGAGGATCAGGAGGCAGGGTTATCTCAGCCTAAAAGGTGAATGGAAGGAAGAAAGGAGGAAAGACAGGAAAGAAGGAATAGAGGGACAGAGGGGCAGAGGGACGAGGGATGGAAGAAGGAAGAGAGGGTTGGAGAAAGGAAAATTATCAAAGGCTAGCCTCACAAAGCAATAGTATACCTTTCTCCTCATCTCATTAGCCCTGTTTTATTTTCTTAGTTTCTTTTGTATTAATAGTGATATAGCTTTAGACGAAAATAAGGAGCAAGGGAAAGACTCTAGTGCCATGTCTACTATCCCCTCAGGTCCTTGTCCCTAAATATCTGCCCCACTCTTTACACTGCTCGGCCCTAGGAAGGGTAAGCTATCTCCTAGGAGACTGGCACCGCTCACGCCTCCTCCACCCCAAACCCACCTACCTACAGAAAGCAGAGCAGCTCCTAACATTTGGAGTCTGTTCCTGGAAACTCTATCTGGAACACAGCTCATGATGACTGTCATCAGCAAGCAGAGACAGAAACTGAACCTTCACACTGCACTTTAAAGAGAGCCAGTGATGTAAGAAAGCAGCAGAGTGACATTTTAAAGGAAGAAAGGACTGGCAAGATTTCTCAGTGGGTAAGCACTTGCTGTACAATCTCAAGACCTGAGTTCAGTCCCTGGAACGCATGTAAAGGTGGAAGGGAAGAACAAATTCCATAAAATAGTCTTCTGACCTACACATGCATGTGCACACATATGTACACACACACACACACACACACACAATGATTGATTTAATGAGACAAGGTCTCACTATGTATCCATGGCTGGCCTAGAACTCACTATGTAGACAGACTAGAAATCTTGAACTTGAACTCATAGAAATCTACCTGGATCTACATCCTGAGTACTGAGATCAAAGGCATATGCCACCATACCTGACATAAATTAGTTTTCAGAAAAGTATACTGCCTTCCATCCAATCTCTACCGAACAGGCTCTAGGGGAGAGAGGAGACAAAGACAGTCAGTCATTCCAGAGCTCAGCCTTGCCCCTCTGGTCAGGCGGTAATCCAGACTTGTGCTCTCTGTATGCCTCTCACTGCTATCTCTTGAGATGCTCTGTCTAGTGAGTGTTGGCCACTCTCAGCCTTGCACTCCACCAGTGACATCTGGGATGAGGGTGAGGTTAACTTGGTATGAACACACTAATCTAGTAACAATGTGTATGTGTAGATTCCTTTCTACAAGGAGTGCTAATGTACCATTATAATATGAGGCATAAAACACCCCCATCCCTCTCTCCTGGCCCTTTTACGAATGGCATAAAAACAAACTTTCAGAAAAGTGGAATTCGGGGAGTAGGGAGTAGATCTGGAGAAGAGGGGAGGTGGGGGGAGCTGCAGGTAGTGGAGGGAGGGGAAACTGGGGTCAGAATATGTATTGCATGAGAGAAGAATCTACTTTCAGTTAAAACTTTTAAATTTTTTAAATTAAATTAAAACACATTGAAAAAACTTTCAGAAAGCATTCCAACAAACTTTTCAACTCTTATAAAGAACTATTATTATTTAAAAAATAAAAACAAAAACCCTCTGTTCACATTCTAGATATTTAGTTTTCCACCGATGTTAAAGAATCCAAGCCCAGGTCTCAGTAGTAAAGGACTTGGTTCCTATTGACAATGTCCTGAATTCGATCCTCAGCACTAGAGGGGTAAAATCCAACTTCAAACGTGGTGATGGCCCCTGAGAACTCAGGTGTTATGAGCTGTACTATCTCATGAAGTGTCTCAACAGCAGCCCCTGAGAACTCAGGTGTTATGAGCTGTGCTCCTATCTCATGAAGTATCTCAACAGCAGCCATTCTCACCATTCCTTTCAGCAAATGAAAACCTGTCCCGGAGAGAAGCAAAACATTCATTTACAAATTAGTCCCCTTGCAGTTAATACATTGCTGCTGGAATTTAATGTTCTCATTATCCTTCATTATTTACAGCCTATGTATTAATATCCCATGAAATGTTTCTTCCAAAATGATTTTAATCTTATTTAGCTTGTTCTAAACTCAACTACTTTGTAGTAATGAACCTGCTCCCCATAATTAACTGTCATAGGGAGCCCTGCAAGGAAGTTATAACTAATATAAAGTATTCAAATGGTCCCAGTGGGGGTGGGGAGCAGGATGCCAGCAGGCTCCATGGTCCCCACCTCATCAGTACCTTCATAAGTGTAGGCTTGCATGCCGAGTTGTAATCCCTCCTAATGAGTACTTTAAAACCTGTCAATCAAGTGTTTATATGTTGCAAACAAGTCCCCTTCACTCCCTGGCTAGTACTACAACAGTCAGCTCTAGAAATATGTTTATTAAACCAAACAGCTCTGATTGATAGGCCTCCAAAGAAGTCATCTGTCACTGAGAAGGCCTGTGGAGATTAAAGGGTACATAAGACACAGTCACCAGTTTCCAAATCTCACAGGCAAGCAGCGGAAACTCCACAGGAAAGTGATTTTGAACAAAAGATATCATTAAAAGTTCTATGCCCACACACAAAAAAATTCATAAGCTTCTACAAGATTAATTGCCACATGAGTAGATTCGACAGTTCAGAACAGTACGAGATCACTTTCGGCTAGAGTGAGCTGAGTGGGCTTCACAATTTTAAAGATACTTAAGCAAAATCTTGATGAAACAGAGGAGATTAAGCAGCTACTGATGGAAGAGGGTGTTCTCAATAATTACAAGCCACAGGAATACTGAGCAGCAATTATGGGAATACCAATCAATCCAGCCTGTTAGTTACGTTGCCTTGTTTAACATCTAGGCTTCAGCAGGTGGATTTTATACCTTCATCCTCCCCAGGGTTGGGGAGAAAGTATAGGTTTAGATAGAGAAGTCACACAGCTATTTGGTGACAGAGCCATAATTTGGTCTTATTCTAGCTCTGACATCAATCACCATTCTGCTTTTTTTTGTAAGATTTATTTATTTATTATGTATACAACGTTCTGTTGCCTCCATGTATGCCTGCACACCAGAAGAGGGAGCCAGATCTTATTATCTGATGGTTGTGAGCCACCATGTGGTTACTGGGAATTGAACTCAGGACCTCTGGAAGAGCAGGCAGTGCTCTTAACCACTGAGCCATCTCTCCAGCCCACCATTCTGCTTTTAGTATGACCAGTTGAGTGCTAGATGGAGGTGGCTGAGTAAGAAAACTGCAAAGACTACACACTTGAAGAAGCTCCGTTTGGGGCCAGAGAGATGGCTGAGAGGTTTAGACTACTGGATGTTCTTCCAGAGGTCCTGAGTTCATTTCCCAGCAACCACATGGTGACTCACAACCATCTATAATGAGATCTGGTGCCCTCTTTTGGCCTGCAGTCATACATGAAAACAGAACACTGCATAATAAATAAATAAAACTTAAAAACAAAACTGTCTTGATGGGCCTTCCACTTAAAAGCTTTAAAAGAAGAAGGAGGAGGAGGAGGAGGAGGAGGAGGAG